>JAIOTZ010000215.1:0-74230 GCA_023374045.1 Limonium bicolor | reverse complement strand
GTAACACACCTACTACATACTTAACAATTAACCGAAATCGCAGCGGAAATAAACAACTAAACGATAACTAAACGGTTCGGTGTGCTACAACGCCGTTAACCACCCACGTGGTAACAAGGCTGAATAAATACAGTGTACGGTCTGATGATCAGACTCCCGAGCATAGAAGAAAACCATAAATACATAATATACCATACCGAGTATTTATTGACAACCATCACTGTAAACTGTCACTTTAATGTGTTCATTATCCAAAATATACCGCCACGGGAGCGCAGGCGCATCCCGGGCCTACCAACCAAAATGTATCAAAAGTATATCATCAACCAAGATCTACAGCCACTCAGCTTCTTCGATCCTCATCCTGCAAATGTAAATATGGAGCCCTCGAGGGGGTCAGCAACCCTTGGCTGGTATGGTTAACGCACAGCCCATCGGCTACCGGGATACGCGCAACTAATTGTCATGATGACATGGCATTCATTTTAAACATACAACATATATATCATAGCAAGAGTATTGCATAACAACATCACACGTAACATACAAGAACGAATCCTTTTAGGAAACGAACCAACACAATTAGATCACATGGAGAGCCTAGAGAATGTTGCCAAACTCATGCTAAGCTCGTTACATAACTCGTTACCGTCCCGTTAAATTGACGAATAACTTAACACACAGGTGCGTCGGATATAGTGATCAAGCACAATGAACAAAAACATAGTATGCCCCTGTGGCCCGACGTGAGTCAATAAAATAGCCTTGGTTAAGCTAAAGGCAAGGTTGAAAACCAAAAGAGAAGACAACCTTAACATACAAGAGAATCGAACTGGTTATGACATCGACTCCCATACTCACACGCATGGTCGGAACTACCGGACTCCTCACTTCCCCGGTTATGACATCAACAAATTCACAAGCAAGTATTTAGGTCATGTTAGACACACACACACACAAGGGAAATGAGACACATCTTTCCGATACAATAACTTAAATAACTGTAAACTCATTACATGCTTTAATCTTACAAGGTCATAAACATTCATAAAAACAAACAACACACAAGCCGGTGTAAACCGGTAGGCAACAGACTGCAAGAAAACCATACCTTGGTCCTTGCTTCGACTGGTTTCCACTGTTGGAGAATCCTATACACATTTAGTAACGTCGGTTAATTAACGTCCTAGTCGCTGTTGACTTATTACCTACCTAAACACCTTGAATACCTCCACAAGTTTATAGCTCCTTCATGCAATACATTACTTCTTCCTTGTTCACCAACATTGTACAAGTCCTAACCACAATCTCACCATGATCTTGAAGTATCCCAAAACACTCATTTGCATTCAAAGTCCTCTAAAATATTTCCTAAGCCCTATTTGCATCCTAAAACACCTTAGTGCATGTTTCTTTCCCTTGTAAAACACTTAGTCATTCTAAACACTTCCTAACCCACCAAACTCATTTTAAACACCTAAAATGGAGAATGGTGGTGGTGCTGTAGCATAACCATCAATGAGAGGGAGAAGATGAAGTTAGAGACGGTGGGAAAGCAAGGGAAATGAGAGAATCAAGTTTGGTATTTGCTTTAAGAAGATATTTGTAGTTAAAGTAAATAATACTTATTTAGTCTTTCTTTATTTGCTTAACAAGCTAACAAGAGTGGTGACTCACCACCATGAAAACCGGCCCCCTTAATGTATTTAGGGGTATTTTAGTCTTTGTTGACCCATTAAATTACTTATATTGACTTATGTTATAAACTAGCTTATTTTAGTTACTATTCATAAAACAAGGCACATAATTGTGAAAATTTTGATTTCTCATTGATTTAGACTTCCTAATTTGATACCAAGTAGTACACATGTTAATTAAAGAGTAATGACGGACATTTAGCCACTCAAATCCCATTTACCAGACAATTTTTCAAAAATGTGCTTTAAGACTCCTTAAACCACATTTTGTGTTTTAACTTGTTTTCAAGCTTGGTTTTCTTTGGTAATTGGTTTAATATGTTCATTAACATATGAATAAGGTCTTGGTAAGCTTATTAGGTCTTAACCAAGATTATCCCAAGCTTAGAGCACATTTTTGCCCATATTGACTTTAAAGTATTTAATTGTGTTTACTATGTTTTAAATTGTTTACTAATGTTTCTAAGACACTTTTTAGTCTTATTATACCTTATTTTAATGTTTAAACAACATAGTAAGGTTTGGGGTATTTCAATTGTCGTTTGGATGAATTGAGTTGTTGTACCCGTATATGAATATTGTGGTGAATTGGTTGAATTGAGTCGCTGTACTCGTATATTAATTGTTGTGGATTGGTTGAATTGAGTCATTGTACTCTTATATAAATTGTTATGGATTGGTTGACTTGTGTCGTAGTACTCGTATGTGAATTATTATATGTGGTTGAGTGGAGTCCTTGTACTCATATATGTGTGTTGTGACGCATTTCGGGGGCTTGTTTGCTAATTGAGTTTACTGCAATATTATTATTGCTTTAGAGTTTTATATTTAAACTACATGCATGAAAATGAACTGCATGCTCTCGACCAATTAACTGAGGGTATGAGGGGGCATGATGGTCATGTAGTAGCATACTAAGCAGGGGCTGATTCCATACCACAAACAAACATTTTTCAGGTATGCAGCTTCCGGTGTCAGCAGAGAGCGGGATGCGCTGGGTAATTTAGTCGCAGTTGTTTAGATTCGTACTGTCGTTTTTCGATACGAACATAGAAACGTGTATAGGACTAGAATACTTAGAATACTCACTAGGGTGGTATATTATTTTGGAATGGAAAGTTAAGCCTATCTCTTGTTGTCAATGTGGGAAATTGTTTTGTATTATGAATATTTTAGTAAGTGTGTTATTACTCGTATGGGCGAGTGAGAACGGTGACACCGGTAGTTCGATTGTTTTAGATTACCGCTGCGATTACTATGTTAAGTATGACTATTAGGAACTGACTTGAGTAGGGGTGTTATAGATGTGTTCAAACTTTTGAGAACAGTTCAAATACAGACCTTCATTTGGGGCATGAAAGTTGAGCCTTTAGGCTCCCCGGAGTGTACGATACGACAAGGAATCGCCCGGGCAGTGGTATGATTATAAACCTTTTTAATGGTCATTCCTTGTCGCACTTGGAGTTGGAAAAGAAAGCATAACCGCCCTTCGCCAAGATTAATTGGTCGTTGTGGTATTACGACTAGTAAAATATTGGACAAAATATGTTGCTAAGGGGATTATATTGTTATGATAGCACATATTGAGGTATGCGTGGAGGTAGGCAAGAGCATTTGAGTGAAGATAGGTGAGGGTCCAGCAACTGCGGTCGAAAAATCATGAACGAAAGGGTGAGGGAGAATCCAAAGGTCACAAAGGAAAAATTCCAGATAAACAATAAACCCTAGGCCAAAATTATCATCAGTATGCGAGTCTTTGGATGGAAGAAAGATTTTGGTTCCAAGAGGGGCTTTGACGTCCTTCAACACATCCTTGAGCACAACACTAGTGAGAGTAGACGGAGTGGCGTCATAGCTCACTAAGAAGGGATGTTCATGGAACGAAGAGTAGGGACAGAATTCAATGCCTTCGTAAGCACCTAGACACACTTCGCCGTGATACAAGAAGCAATAACATTAGAAGAAGATTTCGGACCCTTAGTTGAGCAAGAGAGAAACTGGGAGGTCCATGTAATCGAAAGAGCAAAGGGAGACGAAGGAAAGTATGAGCACAAAAGAACAAAGAAGAGGAAAGAGAAGGAAACTACAAAGAAAAAAAATAATATAAGAAGTGGAAATTTTTTGTCATACCCAATAAAAAGTAAAGGTTAAGTTTTTCATAAAAAGGACCAGACAGCTTGCGACTTCTACAAACGCGTGTACACACAACCAAAAAATATGAGTATAGGGGGCAAAGTACGGAAGGTCAAGTAGTAGAGAGGCAAGGTCGTTCCGTAAGAGAAGTTATTTCCCTTTATTTTGTACAGAAAATGAACTTGTGGGTCTGAGAAGAGAGAAACAGAAAAGGCTTTCTTAAAGAAGTTCTTTCACTTTATTTTGTAAGGAAAAAGAACTTGTAGGACTCATGAAAGGGATAAGAAGGGTGGCCTCAGCAACACCCAAGAAGCCTTCCCTGGCAACACATGAAGGAATAGAAAGGCCAGCCCCGGGTGACATCCAATAACCTAGATCTAAACGGCGTTCAACTAACCAGCCACGCACGACATCCAGAGAAGTTGTCCCCGGTGACATACGAAGAATAGCCTCGGTAAACCTCCTTAGAAGGAATCTTGTAACACTAGAATAAGTGATGTAAGAATAAGTTAAGTGACGTGTTTTGACAAGCACAACAATGACAACCTGGCACTTAAAGGATAATTGTAAAATACTATAAATATGGGATCACCTCTCATGATAAAGGATTATTACAATTTGACATTCCAAACGTGTGTCATATTCTCTTCCTTCCTACTTGTTCTCTGTTCTTGTTGAAGTATGGTGTTCATTACTTTATCACGCAAGGTAAGGGATCTATCTCTCTAGGATCCAGAACACTATGTGATCTTGGGTGGTACTCCAATAACTTGGAAATCTAAAAAGCAAGCGAGTGTCTGTTTCTCCTCTACAGAAGTATAGTACAGGGCAATGTAAGTTGTTACATGTGAGCTAGCCTGGTTGAGTAGGGTTATCCAGTGAACTGGGCATGAAAGAAGTAAAACCCATACTGGTGAAATGTGACAATAAGTCCGCAATGTAGATAGCTAAAACCCAGTTCAACACCAAAGTATAAAACACATTGAAATTGATATACATTTTATAGGTCAGTAAGGACTGATATGTGTGGACCACATATCAAACAAGAATCAAATCATTGATTCCTGACAAAACCTCTAACAATAAACAGTTATATTGGCATACTCAAGCAGGTTGGACATCATCTATTACTAGACCACTGTGTAGAAGCAAGTAGATCTTCATAGGGGGTGTTGGGATTTTATTATTGTGTAATATTAGTTTCTAATTATACCGTTTGTTTGTTAGAGCATTATACAACACTTGTACTACTATGTATATCACAATCACAATCACAATCCAGTACTGGACGAAGTCTTTCTGTAATAGTACAGCAGTACTATATTGTCCCATACTTCTTAGAATTCGAGATAATATATTAAGGTCCATTAATTTTGAGGTGAGGAAACGGAATTGAAATACCCCAAACCTTTATGTGTTAATTAATTATGTAAATATGATATTATAAGGTTAATTGAGTCCTTAAGATCATTGGTGAAGAAATAAAAACCAAAAAGAAAAAGAAAACACGTAAAAGTCATAAAATGCAAAAATGCGCGTTATGTAATTATAGTAGGTATATAACCTTAAATAGGGTCCTAAATGGATTCCTAGGACTTAGTTTGTCACTAAGAACATGTGGGAAAAATTCCCGAAGGAAACGGATCCAAATAGTGGATTAAAAACGCAAAACGAGCTTTAAAGCACGTTTTCAAGAAACCCGGGAAATGTGATTTTAAACGGGTTTAATGAGCTCGTAAAAATTTATAGTCCATTATATAACTATAACTAGACATTAATCAAGGTCTAGAACCATTAAAATTAATAAAACGAGAAAATCCGGAAAACGGGTCCCGGATTAATGAATAGTAACAGTTCGGGTTTATGGGTGTTATTTGCTAATTGACCAAATTGCCCCTCCTTCCTAATTGTGTAAAAATCTGACTCTCTTTAAGCCCCTCACATTTTTCCCTCCCCCTCTTTCTTATTTATTCTACTCTATTCACAAAAAGACAAAAACATAAAGTGTAGTAAAGTACATTTGCTTTTCTTTTTCCCTCTCTCTCTTCTATTCTCATCTCCCCTTCTGATTTCTTCTTCTTTCCAGCCCTCTCTCTGCTCACTCCCTGACCCATGGCGATTTCATGAAGCCTCACCAGCTCCACTCTTCTTCTTCCTTGCTCCTCCACTAAATCAAGTCAAAATCACAAAATAATTACACCAAACTACTCCTCTCACCTAGGAGCTTATTTTGCACCCCTTAAAAGCTCCAAAATCCCCATTTCACTTACATGGCTGTAGCCCCTTCTTGAAGGAGAAACTCCATTTCATAAGCTAGAACATTTCTTGGTTGTTCAAGGTAAGAAAGAACTCAAAAAATTCATATTTTTCCTCATTCTCTTCATGACTGGTTTTTCCTCGGTTTTGAACCCCATGAGTTTTCTCCATTCCAGCCTTGCTAAGCTTCAAGAAGTTCTGGAGGTTATTTAATTTGGTTACCCACTTACTTCTTTGGAAGTGCCAAGGTAATGCTCTTAATTTCAATACCTAGAAACCTCTTTATTCAAGTGTTGTTTCAAGAGCCTTATTGGTTTCTTAATTCTCATTAGTTTTCCATTGGGCTTGGTCATTATATTAGCAGTACACACTCATTAAAACCGGTTGTGGAACAAGAGTGAAGGAGGAGGGAAAGATTTGAAAGGAAATTCAAGATAAATAACTTACCTTAAGCTCATGTTGTGCCTTAAGGAATTGTGATTGCTTTGGTGCAAATATAAATGCTTTGAGTGCTTTATGTAGTGCAGGTGATAGCTCATTATTTGTGGAAATTCATTGTTTAAACTTATGTTGTTTAAGGGCCTAAGAGCCAAGCTTTTAAGGTTTATGTACATTGGTGTGATTGTTGTTAAAATGATGAAATTGATGTGTGGATTAGTGCCTTGAATGAGTGGATTGTTGAATGGCTTTAGGTGAGATGAATAACACTTGTGAGCATGTTAAAATTTGTGGGGAGACCATGTCAAAATCGGTATAGGAATTTAGTGTTTTAAGTGAAATTCTAGGTAGAAACAACCTAGGGAACTACTAGGTATTTTGAGAGGTCAAATTGAGTATAAAATCATTTTGGAACTAGATAGATAAGAGGTGGGTAAATGAGTGAACCTTAAGGTGGGAATGATGCATTAATTGTGAACTAGTAAGTGGGTGAGAGTTGAGAGTAAAATCTGTAACATAGAACCTAGCAAAACTAAGTCTCAGTTCTTGAAGAATGAGAGTGGGAAATTTGGGTGAATTTAATCAAGAATTGGGCAACAAGTTTAGATAAAGACTTAGGCAAGTTTAAGATGTTATATTAGTGTTAGAATATGCCTAAATACATGTAAGAAGATTGGGGAAACAATGGATGAAGAGAGCAAGTAGAAGAAGGCTTGAAAATGTCAAATTTGAGATTCTGTAGCAGTGGTCCGAGACTTAAGTCCCATGTCAAGTCCCGGACCATACCATGAAAACAGCCGGGAGTGACCAGACATATTGGTCCGGGACTTAGGTTAAGTGTAAAGTCCCGGACCACCCCTATTTTTAGTGCCGAGAGTTTCCCTTTGTGCTGGTCCAGGAGTTAGGACCCGGACAAGGTCCCGGACCAGCAGCAGAATTGAAAATTATGTTTGGTTTTGAATCTAAACAAGGGGAAATGATTGGGGATGATGTTATATGATTATTTAGGACTTGTTTAAGGCCATATAATGACTATTAAGAGGGTAATTAATGGTAAGTTTAAGGATGGAAGTATACCACATAGTTATGTAAAGTAATTAGCTAGTCGGAAGTTAAATATGATAATTAACCGACATGATTAATTATGTATAGGAGCTGCATTCGGTGGTCAACGAACGCAGCAAGGACCGAGGTATGATTTTCTTGCCACCCGTTTGCTACCGGTTTACACCGGCTTGTGTGTTGTGTGTTTTTCTGAGTGTTTACGACCTTATAAGACTAAAGCATGAAATGAGTTTACAGTTCTTAAATTTGTGACGCGTTGTTTTCCCATTACCGTCTAACCTCGAATCCGTGCTAACTCTATTAGTTAACAAACGTTAGGAATACGGAAGAGAACGGTATTCGGTTTAACGTCCCAACCTACGGGATCGTTCTAACTATGGCTATCCATGTAAAATATGTTGCGGTGGTGTAATGACAGTTGTTAAATTCATGTATGTTGAAGTGTGTTCCCAGGTGTGGTTAACTGAAGTTGACTGATTATAACGTCACATGAGATAAGTTCCGAAAATGGATCTTCTAACCTGTGTGTAATTGGGGGGGTGAGGAATCCGGGAGTCCCGGTCGTGTGCGTGTGTTCGAAGGTTGATATCTGAATCAGATTCAACCTTCACCTTGTTCGGTTGTCTTCCTTCTTGGAGTTCAACCTCCCACGAGCCACATAATCAGCTCTCCTTCCTCGACATAAGATCGGGGTTAGGGGGATTTGTGTATGGTGTGTTGGATTACCATATCCAACTCATCTTTGGTTATTTAAACGTTCAATAACCAGAACGTAATTATGTTGTGAAACGAGCTAAACATGAGAATGGAATCATTCTTTAGGCTCACTAATGTTGACTAACCCTTGTATCGGTTCGAATCCACACGTGATTCATTCTCGAATTATGTTATGTTTATGTTGACAAGCGATGTGTATCATTATGTTCTTATGTGTTGATATGTGAAATTGTGCTATGTTATACATGTTTATTGTTAAAATAAACCCCCTGTTCATAATGACAATTAGTTGTGTGTGGCCCGTTAGCCAACGGGTTGCACGTTAATCATACCAGTCATAAGCTGCTGAGCCCTTCGGGGCACCCCATTTTATTTCAGGAGAATGATCGAGGAAGCTGACTCGCTCTAGTATGGAGTACAAGGAGATACTTTTGGTTCTTTTGGATATTGAATCCGAGCTATTTTTTTGTATGCTCGAGATTGTTTATTTGGGTGGAGCTAGAATTAAAATGGTGATTTTGTATTTAGACACTCGGTATAGTGTGATTTTTGGAATCAAGTTTGGAATCTTGTAATTATGCTCGGAATTCTTGTAATCAGACCAATACACTTGTATGTAACAGCCTTGTTAGCCACGTGGTTTTTAACGGCATGTAACACCGCCCTTTTTGTTAGTGCAAATGTAATGACTTTCCGCTGCAATTTAATTATTATGTTCGGAATTTACGGTTGGGGTGTTGCAAAAAGTGGTATCAGAGCGAAGTATCGCTCTGATTGCCTGATTACCGAGCTTAGGAATATATCGAGTTAGGAAACCTGAACCTTGTCATCCAAAGGACGTTATAAACATTTGACCCGATAAGTTTGTAAGCGCAATACAAGTGTGAGTTCATGTAAATTCAGATGTCAGGTCGTCGACGTGGACTAGGCCACGGGCGCGGTAGAGGAGTGCCGGGGGAGAAGCCTACGACTCAGATGATGGAAGATGCCGTCGCGGCCGCCGTCGCGCAGATGGTTCCTCAGTTAGTTGCTGTGTTGCAGCAAGGGCAGCAGCAGCCTGATGGTCTGAACCAGCAAGAACCACAACCACAACCATAGCCACGTGAAACCAACTGGGTGAAAGCGTTGGCGGATTTACGACCCCCGTCATCCAAAGGGGAGACCGGCCCTTTCAAATTGGAGGCGTACGTCTCCGAGATGGAGACCACCTATGAGACCTTGGTTGTTCCTGCTGATGCCAAGGTCCATCTCGCCACATTTTACTTGAAGGGATCAACTAGAAATTGGTGGAAACTTGTGCGGGCCGAGAAGGTGGCCGATCTTAATTTTGTATGGGAGGAGTACACGGCTCTGCTGCGAGCCAAGTACTACCCAGTGCATGTACAAGAGGCAAAGCGCCTGGAGCTCGATAGCTTGAAGCAGGGAGACAAGATGTCGGTAGACAACTACTACACCGCCTTTACCGACCTTGTTCACCTTTTATCGGACCTGGGTTACTCAAACCTGGTTCTGGTGAATCGTTTCTACAGCGGGCTCAGCCACCGCCTACGCTATGGCTTGGGTCCAGCCAAGTACAACACCTTGTAGGAGTGCTATCATGCCGCTGCGAAGGTTGAGATTACCGTCCGGCTGAGGGACGAGGAGCAGGCGCATAAGCACAAGGCTACGGGTGATGGCCAGAATTCTCAAAAGTATGCTGGCGGTAAGAAAAAGAAACCCTACCACCAACCTCAGAAGGGCCAGCAGCAGAGTGGCAAGGGCCAGGGCCAGACTGCTAATACCGAGGAGCCACTTTAGCTCACTTATGTTGTGGCAACCAAGCCCCTGCGCTCTCACCCACCCAAGGCTACTACGGGCTCTGGATTCGGGCGCCACTATTACTGTAAGCGGTGCAACAAGGACCCCTGTAACACCCCTTATAAACAAATACGTAATAGTCACTCTCGTTAACAAAAAATAACACGTCTTACAGCGGAAGAATAATCAACAACATTAAAATTCACTCGGGTGTCACCTGCCATTACTTGCCCATGCGAGTAACGTAGCAGCAACTAAATTCAACACTAAAACAACAACACTACTAAACCGCTGTGACAACGAGATAACTCCTATACATCATACTAAGTTCATAATCATATTCATCGACAAGTGAGCATCTACCCAACTCCCAATTACATACAACCGTACCGTCATTCATCCACAGACTGATATCGTGATACAAATAAATTTCATGTGCAATAATTAAGGTAATCCTAACTACCCTGTGCCCGCACTTCGACTTCGACGGAGATCAACAACCTGCACAATAAGTGTAGTCTCAGCGATAGACGCTGAGTATGCCGGGTCTGGACCCTAACGGTCACTTGTCATTTTTACCCATCTTGTTATTAGGTTGCATTCATGCTTTATCATTTTACAAATATAATAAATACTATAACAACATGCATGATTATATAACTATTCATCCAATCCAAACAGTAATTTATAATACACACAACACAGTCACACATTATACAATACGATAACATTGGTAACTCATACGTCGTATGTTAACATAATCCCGTATTACAACATTCGGCCCCCTAGGCCCTCACATATCATTTGATTTGGTTAGCACTGTCGGGCGTCAATTAGGACAACCCGAAATATACTCACTTGGACAGTAGTCCCACGTACATACAAGGTGCTCACTGCCCTGATCATCCGAAGACTATGGGACTATTTCACTTTGCCTTTGTAAAGGCGTCCATTTAGGTGGCCAAGGGCCTGGTGCTAACGGTAGCACACTCTGCCTGACGATCTATCTAGGTTCGTTTAGGATTAACTAGGGTAAACCCGATACGGGATAACCCAAGAGATCTCTACGCGCGACCAGCAACCAGTGACTGTCTAGATTAAGGTACATCATCACATTCATTCACCCTCCACTGTTAACTTCATTAGTTAGGTAGTCAGTTACAGTTTTAACTATGGAGTACATCACTTATTTTGTTGGCTGCCCTGTGGGTCTTACGCATGCCTAGAATGATTCTAGGTAGTATTTATGTTCGAGTCGAAGCACTAGGGACCAACAATGTCGTGTCCCATCCCTAAGTGGTTTACTTAGGTTATAACTACATACTTGTAATACTTAGCATATTAGGTCAAGTAACGATAATTTCAATCACACGTCTCGCATATGTAGTTTTATATAAGTCAATCAATAGTCGACGTGGTATTAGTCCCGTGGGACGTACGTGCATAATTTAATAATGCAGTAACACAGATATCCATCACACACATAATCACATACATACATCCACACAATTATTTATCAAACAAATCCGAGCCGAGGAATTCCTCAGGACAACTCGGATCAAACCCCTTTACATACCGTAGACGGTCTAGGTTCGCGCAGACAGGACCACTTAAGCTTTCGAGCGGTACGTCGAAGGGAGATCTAGAAATACAAGGAACCGCTAAGCGCAATCCACATGACAGTATAGTTCAGTATTCCGAATAACGTTTGAAATCCCAGTATTACACCCCGGATTTTTCAACTGTTATTAGTTAAAGTATGTTTTTCTTAAAACTCCATACTCGTCGTGTGAGTAATATTCGGTTTTCATTAAGGTATGAAACCTTACGTTATACACTTTGTGATACCTTCGTTTTGGATTTATGTAGCATACCAAGGTTATATAGACCTTAGCATTTTACGACATCATATACTATAGTTTATGTCTTTTCTTGACATACATTTATATATGTATGAGCGTTAGCATAACAGTTTAATAAACTATTATATATATATATATATTTTGACCACATAATATTGCTTAGTGCTACATTTTATTCATGATGATATAGTATGGTCTTTGTACATGTCATTAGACTTAATAGCATATGGTTTTGGTAATTTTATGTATGTACCGAAAGAAAATTCTCATACGATACATGAGTTCCCTTTATATTAATTCTCATTAATCGTAATATAACCACATAACATATATTATGTTGTAAGTATCTAATCTTATAACATCAACACCTTGTAGTAAAATACCACCCAAAGTTTTATAAGCTCACTTAGGTATGTTGGAGATGTTTTAGGTTCATTAATAACTCAATATCACCCTCTGTAACATGGTGGTACAGAAGCTCATATATTATCGGTATATGAACAACAAACTCTATATTCCTTCATATTTCTTGTTTCTAGTTAGTCCAAGTGTTGTTTAATTCTTCTTACTGTATCTACCTAACTATCTATGGTGTTATTGATGTTTTAACCCAAGATTGAACCACTAAAACATTCACCTAGCTTCTGCACTTAATTGTACAGAGACTGCCCCTAGTGAAGGTCTGAACCCAGAAACCAGAAAACAGAAGGCAAGGACTTGTGTATACCTTCTTCTTCTTTCTCCCATCTTTTATGTCTGTTAGACTGTCTCCTAACCTCCCCCATGAGTATCTCAACCTAACTGAGTGTATTAGCCACGATTTGGGTTGTTTATTAACCACACACAACCCTCTTATCACAACTGTAATTCAGCTATACAGAGGACAGTCATCACAGGAACTGAAACAAAACTGAAACAGTACAACTGCTGTTTTCTTTTTCTGTTTCTTGATAACCTGGTTCTTCAGTTCTCTTTTGCCCCATATCATTTAACTTCTTATTTAGGTGTCTTAATGTAATTCTATTCTCAAGGAATCCATAACAACATTGTTAACCTCACTGTTACATCCCAAAACTGAAACCGATACATACCGATTTACCATCTTCTGTTTCTTTTTCCTTTGTTCAGGAATTTGACCTTCGATTTCCCTCCAACCTTCTTACCTAGTTAGTAAGTGAATTAGAAAGGTTTCAAGCTCTTGTACCACTCAATGCCATTCACTTATACTCTCTGTAGTATAGTTATACAGAGACAGAAAATTCTTGAAACTGCAACTAAGGTTATACATTGATCTATGCTCTTATTTTTTTTCTCTATCTATTTTCTAAGTTGAACTACACTCCTCCTAACTCCTTACCTACTTAGCTAATGGTTTTTCGAGATTTTAGACTCAAGAATAACCCAAAGCAACCTCATTAGTGTCCTGGAAAATTTGAGTACACAGGAACCAGAACTGCAGTAGACAATCTGCAACAGATGCATTTTTTTTCATTTCTTTTCTCTCTGTTAGTTCACGTGTTTGATTCTCCATCCTTTCCAAACTGTTGACCCAGTTAATTAGGTGTGCTATCAATTTTCTAACCCAAACCAAACCCAAAACAACCTTGTTACAAACACAGAAGTAGTCAGTCACTGAACTGGTAAGAAAACTGAACTGAAACAAAAATGAAATCAAAACTAGTGTTCATTATCCTTGTATTTGCCTTTCTGTGTTCACTCATTTAACCTCCTTCCTTCTCACGAATTGTTTATCCAATTAGCTAATTGTCTACTCTAGTTTTAACTTCAAACAGATCTACAATCACCTAGGACACTTCTCTGAAAATTCTCCACACAGAAACCGGGCTATGTTGTTACAGAGAAACAGAAAATGTGAAACTGATTGATTCTCTTTTTTTTTTAACGTGCCACCTGGTTCCTGAACTTTTCCCAGCTTATTTACTCTTAGTGTAATGTGTTAGCGGGTTCTTAGGAAACTCAACTTGCCAATTCAGCACCTACAAGGTTTCTGGAAATCAATTACACAAAAGTATTAGCTGCAGAGTTTAGGCTCTTTCCTGCACCGGTTTGTTTTGTTTAGGCTAGTTTATATAGGATCGTCTGCACTAGTTCATTCGTTGTTTATTTCCAAGGTAGTTAGTTCATGGGTTACCTAATACTTCAAGACTCATTAGATACTTTCCCAGTACAGTTCCATGCATATTTTACACTAGGAAACATAAGGTTTTAACCCAGATTCATTCTGTTTTCTGCTGTTGTTAAAACAGTCCACACCAGTTTTCTTCTTCTTCTTCTTCTTCTTCTTCTTCTTCTGACTTTAGTCCTAAAGTACTGATTGGTTCCCATTATTATCTAGATGTTTAGTTGTTTCTAGGTTTATAGATAACTAAGACACACTGCCAGTGCTACTGAAATCAAAGTTTTCAGAAACAGAAACTAGCATTTTGCATTTTCCTTCTTCTTGTTTCATGGTTTGTGAATCAAGTTGGATTTTTAGTTTTCTCAAGATGTTCTTATCTTTATTTGAGTGCGTTAGAATTGATTTAAGTTCATTGACACACAACACAACTCCTTATAAGCCCTCTGTAATCCCTTATACAAAACTAAGAATTTCAGAAACTGAAAAACTGACAGACAGACAGACACTGATGCATGATTCTTTTCTATTACATGGTTGTGCATCAGGTTAGGTTTTAATTTCTCAAGATGTTCTTATCCTCACTTAAGTGTGTTAGAAGTGGTTTGGGTTCATTAACACACAACGAATCGGTTGTACAGAACATCAGAAACAGACCCGGATTGGTATACAAAATGCTTTTGCAATCTCTTATACAGAACTAGGAAGTTCAGAACCAGAAAAACTGCGGCTGTTTGTTACAGTTTGTTTTAGTATGTGACTGTTTCTCCTAGTTTTTCTAGCCAACTAATTAAGTGTGTTTTAAAGTCCAAATTTCGAAACAAACTCACAACAGCATGGGTTAGCTACCGAAGTTGTAACAGAGACAGGAGTTATATCAGAAGCATCTGTTTCAGTCTTTTAAGCTACTAGTTGAGTGTTTCCTTTTTTGCTTTGATTATGTACTCAGTTAGAGATAACTCACCACTTAAGCTTCTTGGTTGGTTTCCCCTGGTTGGTTCTTGGCGCACATGGGACTTACAGCACCTTGGTCAGTTTGACTACACTGGAACAGGTTATTCAGAGATTAAGACCTTGATAACTCAAAAGAAAGGACATGATTGGATCAACTGAGATAGGTATGGTCTTTACCTTGTTTCCCTTTTTTTTCACCGAGAATGGTACAGCAAGGGAGATTGCTTGGTCTTGCTCCTTCACCAAGTACTGAGGCCTACTCACCGGTCTATTACGCGAAGAAAGACAGGAAAGAAAAAGAGTTCAAAAGCAGCTAGAACTATTACTGGTAAGCAAAGAAGAAGAGCAGTATTTAAGGCTCACTGAAATGATCATGGAAGATGCTATACACTTGGGTCTCTTCTTCCTTCTAAGTCGGGGTATGTGTAGACACCAAAAATTCTCACCCCATAAAGAAAAATTCAGACAAATAAATAAAATAAGAGGGTCGTTGCCTTTCTTTTCACAACTTATTCATGTGTATACCAAAATGAAAGCATCATTTTATGACAAATTTTTATTTTATTTTGTTTTATTTTATTTGATCAATTTTCAAAGCATCCGTTTTCAAACCCGTCCCTTTTGTTACGTACTTCCTTTACCATTTTATTTTCGATTTATTTCATGATAGTCGGTTCTATTTATTCGCTTATGTATTTGTCATTTCATTTTATTTTGAGTTCATATTATTTTTCTACTTGTTTACTTTATCACATTTCATTAATACTTTTACTTGTATTTTCTTAATAGTACTTGTTTTTATCTTGTCTTTATTGTTATATATTTTGTGGATCATTTTCATCATTTTATGTACATTTTTACTTTTATATTCCATACTAGTATATTTCGTTTTGTCACTAATTGACTAAACTGCATCTCACTTCATTTTACTTTATTACTTGTTTATTCTACCCTTCTTTCCATCACACGTACATATGTAATTCAATTTCCTTTTTTCGGACATTCACTTGTATTTTATCATACTAGTACTATTTCATTATTTCATGTACTTATCATTACGATATTTCATCTTTTTTATATATCTTCATTATGTTTTGTATTCTATTATTTACGTTTCATAATTTCATTATTCTTACGAGGACAATTCATTTTTATTGATAAAACTCTTTTGTCTTACTCTGCGTTTCTGTTTAAAGCGCTGACATGTTTTAAAGGATTCATTTGGTTTGAGTTATAATTTTATGACAAATTCTGTTATTAGCTCAATTGGTTAGTGTAAGTCCTAGGAGTGTTGTAGTTCTTGGATTCGAAATTAGGTATATAGGCACCTTTTTTGGTCTTGCTTCCTTTCGGTCAAACCGAATAGCAAGTCCAGTCAAACTTGTCACAGCCCAGCCTGCTCCAAGACCACATATGGCCCATCATGGGATGCCATTCTCGGCTGCCCATTTCACTCGCACCCAGACAGAAAATAAAAACCCTACTCTCTACTATATAACAGAATCGCATAGGGATTAGCAGAAGATACTGCCGCTCGACACCCATTCCCAGATATTTTCACCATCTCCGTTCATATTTCTCCACATGATCATCTTCCATAAGGGCATCAGACTTCAAACCCAAAAAAAACAGAAGAACGCTCTACCTCTCTACTCAATCAAAGCCACACCACGACCAACCTCCTCTCATTTTCTCTCAGAAGAATCCCAACCCTGACTCCTTCCATTCGCACACCCTCAACGAACAGCCAATACACTCCTCACTATCTTTGATTTCTCTGAAACTAAGCTAAAAAAACAATGAAAATTCTAAGAAGCATACAGCGAGCTCTCGTTTTCCTGTACTCCAACGTCTTTTATAGTCATCACTCATTCACTCTATTCCGCTAAGCTTCAGGCCCCATGTCTTTCTTCCTTCTCGAATAGATATACAGGGAGAAGAGCTCACGTAGAAAAAGAAAACATGGAGAAACCATAAACAGAGAACATACATACTCCTTCAATTTCCCGTCACATTTTTTTTGGGTGAAACCAGACTGGCAAACAAGGGCTCTGCACCTCCCTCCTGTTCCATGCTCTTCTTCACGTAACTTGCAAACCAGACTGGGGAGAACGAGACCGATGCTCCACCCTCTTTTCATCTCCATGGACGTAGTAATTTTGCTCACCTCTCTGTACCATCGAACAAAGAATTTGTCCTCTTTTCCACGGTAATTTGCACCTTGCTAGCAAATGTGGGACATCTGCTCTACCTGTTAGCGAACAAGGAACGCTTCTACTTTTCCTGGGAAATTCACGCCAGCGAACAAGGCGTACATGCTCCTCCGCTTCACACTGACGTATTTTTCATTTCTTCCCCTTCATCATTCTCTTCCAGCGCGGATCTGTGACCAATCGGCGAGTCAGGACGTACATGCTCTACGACTATCTCCCGCCTCACTCACGACGGATTTGCAACCTGTTGTAGAAGAAGGACGAACATGTTCTACGACTGTTTTTCTCTTCATTCATGATGCGGAACAAGGAGCATATGAGCTCTCCATCTTCATTCTATTCACTGGCATATAAGGAACATTTCACTCCCTTCAGCCTCTCCAGTCTACATTCCCTTCATTTCATTCTCTATACTCATATGTACAAGGAACATACAAGCTCTTCGACCTTCTTTTCGCTCACGAGAATTTTGCAACCGAACTGACGTACAAGGAGCATACAGCTCTGTGCCTGTTGTTTTTTTTTCCTTTCTCTCACTCACGGTAAATACAACCCAAACTGACAACAGGAAGAGTACAACTTAGAGCCTCATTTCATTCTCTTTCTCACTCACGTTTACACTCCAACTGAAGAACAAGAGCATACAACTCTGTAGCTCTTTCATTCTCCCACTCAAGGTAATTTTGCAACCCAACTGGCCATAAGGAACGTCTGCTCTGCGCCATCTTCAATCTATTGCTCAAGGTGATTTTGCAACTTACCTGGCGAACAAGTGGGCGAATGATGCTGTACTCTCCATCGATGTCAGCCAAAACGGTAAAAATGAATGTAAAGAAATCAGATTATGAGTTCGACGAGTACTGTTGTTGTCGGTCAACAGGGAAAGGCTCGAACAAGGCTTCAGAACACAAACGGAGAGAAATGAATTTTTCATCACCATCCCAGCCACCATATTTTATTCCAAGAAATCAATTCGGTTCACAGGATCCGCATGAACCGATGTGGACTAGGTATTTGACTAGCCTGTTGAATCATTCTGATTTAGTTATATCCATCAGTCATCATGATTTTTCCATGTTGTACATTTACACTTTTTCTTGGTTTAAGAGTAATATGTTTGGGTCAAAAATCAAATTGATTAAACTTGTTTTCCGTAGAATATATATACATGTTTCATCGACTCTGCTAATCATACTGTATTCGAAAGTGTTGTCCTCATGAACTGGGATAGTTGAAGCTACCGTGTCGCATTAACCCAACTCAGTAGTACCTGCACTCGAAGGTTATTGTTTCAATTCATGTTTGGTAATCTGGTTACTTGCTAAGCTAACCTACGTTTCTGTTTGCTTGGCCTGGTCTTTAGCAGGAAACATTATATTCCTCTTTCTCTGCTTGAATACAGTGTCTCTTCATTTGATTTGATTTCAGTTGGTACTTGCCGATTAAAATTCAACCGGTTTCTGTCATGATTCACCTTCTATATCTGAGCTTTTATGAGTTTAAATTCTCTGTTGAATGCCTCATTTTCAGATGGCGAGCCTTACACCGATGTTGAAGTTTATGTGTTTCATTTATGTGGCATTTACCGTTCCTATGCCGATGTTGGTTTGTTCGAATGTTCTCTGTTCTACACTTGTGGAATTAGTGGTCTGACCTTGCTCGTGAATTTGAATCAGGCATAAAAAAATGTTTCGGCTAATCGCTTTGGAAGTGGGCTAAGTGTGCTCATGGTTCGCTCTGTTGATAATATGGTTTAGTCTGATCCGTTGATTTGTTGTTGGATCTGTATCTGTCAGGCGTCAATTTCTTTTGCTTTGGCAACGTGTCCTATCATCCTATTTTTGTATTGTGATATCATCCTACGCACACACTGAATTTAGTTTCGATAAGGAAACTGCTCCATTGTTCAACGCGATATGATTTCAAAATTCCCTTCATGTTATTCATTTGGTTCTTCTTACTCATTACCTCTGTTGTGTAATATGACCGAGGTACATATATTGGTTTGACATGGTTACACCTGCTTGACCTGGGCTGCACTTGTTGGACCCTTGCTGGACTTGCTTGATTTGGTTTGCGCTGGTCAGATTTGGAGTTTGACCTTGGACTACTATCCTACGCTTCTCATTGGTTTTTGTTATTGTGAGCCTCGATTTTAAACCCTATCCTATGTTGATTAAAGTTGATTAGGATCTAACCGGGTTTTAGGTCCACTTATAGCCTAAGATTAATAACTATGTCATATAACAATAATTATTAAAACCTAAGCTAGCTCACTGGAACCTATTATGAGTCGCCACCTAATTTTAACCTAGATCAAATTAGGAAAGGAGAGTTCGGGTTCGGGGGCTCAATATTCGACTTAATTAGGGTTCAATTACTTTCATTACCCCTCCTAGGTCGTTTTTCCTCTACTTGGTTTAATTACGGCTTTCTACAAAGTTGCTTTTTAACCTAGGTGCGCGCGCTTTTTTTGTGTTTTTAGCATTTTTTGACAGAAAATTAAAGCGGAAATTAAAATACCTAAACTAGGGTTTCGGAGGCAGAAGAATTAGGTCAAATTTTGTTTCCGTCCGTAGCCACGGACCTAATGTCCGAAGCCACGGACCCCAGTTAACCTACATAACAATAAAAGTCGAATTAAACAGAAAACAGAAAAATGTAAAGTCCGGGGCCACGGACAGGCTGTCGTGGGCCCGGACATTATTAGAAAACCTAAATTTTAAAAAATTTAAAAAATCCCGCCGTCCGTGGGCGTCCGGGCTTTCGGACAGGGAGTCCGGGACCCCGGACACGACGTCCGTGGGTGCGGACAGCCCTCGGACGGCGGCGTTGAGGCTGTTCCCGAAGGTGTTTTTGGCTCAAATTTTATGGGTGTGTAGCCTGAAAGATGTACAATGCGTTAGTGATCGAAAGTTCTCAATTTGAATTCGAATTATGCACGAAACTTGGTAAACAAGTTATTGGGAAGAAGCAAAAACAAACGCTAATTCAGAAGCGATAAAAAGTCAATTCGATTCCAAATTTTGACACAGAGTAGTTAAAGTTGAACAAAGTCAGAAAAACATGACTTCAACCTGTTTTACCTTCGGATTTAATGAGACTCTTCACAACGGGGATCTTTTGGTGCCTCGTTGATGCCGGTTTTGGATTGACTTCGAATTGTGCTTCTGACTCCGTCTTCTTTATGCTGTTAAGGACGTTTCTCTTCTGTTTTTGTGGTGGTTTTGTGTGTTTTTGGTGCTTGGAAGTTCAATAGGAGAAGAAAGGATGAGTTTTTGGTGATTTCTGCAGTGTTTCGGTATTGATTTGAGGCTTGGAAGTGTTAAAAAGTGGGGAGAAAGTTTGTGGCTGTGTTATCTGACTTTTGAAGTGTTATCCTCTTCCCTAGGTCGTTTTTGGAAGGTCCTTTTATAGAAAGAGCAAGGCCATGTTGATAGAACAAGATTTTTATCTAAAACCCTGATTTTGTGCTCTAAGGGAATCTGATTTTTTAAAATATGTTGCAGATCGATAAAAATTATGAAATTTTAACTGAAGGTAAAGGATGAATTTTAAGAATTTTGAGAGTTCGAATCGGGTTATTTTGATAAATAACCGATTAGATAAAAATCTCACAATCTGGAATCTCCCATAATTCATAACTTATTATTGGAAAGTTGAAATAACGAAATTCCATCGGCATTAGTCTTTAATAATCATTATATATCTTGTGTTAAAATTTCATGACGTTTTGTTTTGATTTCGGTATTTTCCATAGGAGAGAGAAAATTGCAAAAATGATTGAATTTCTCTTTTAAATTTTGGGATAAGGTTCCAAATAAAATAATTTCAGGTTTATGACCGTATGTAGTCATGCTAACCATGTGACAATTTTATTTTAATTTTGGAAACCTTTTATTATTTCTATTTCGAGGTTGTTTCATGTGTTAATTAAAGAAATTAGCTTATAATATGAATTAAAAGCTAAATTTCCAGAATAAATATATCAGAAAATTATGAAATAACTTTCATAATGACTACGATATTTGGAATTGTTTGGTGATGATGCACAAGTCATATGAAAATAGAAAATTCCGAGAATGTCCCTGGAAAATCCTGCATTGGTGCACTTTGACCATTTTGCCCTTTGTAACACGTATGCCTTTGAGACTACTAGGGGGGTTGAAATTTTGGGTATAACAGATTGCCCCCCGTCAACTAGGCTTTGTAATGAAGATGAAAAGACTAGTTGATGCTTGAGTGATACCCCAAAATTTTCGATCCTAAAAGATCTCGTATGCCGTTTGAAATCTAGTGGGTTGTGTCGAGCTATTCGAAGGCGCTGACTACCTAAAGGAGAAGGAGATGTTGTTGAACTATTCGAAGGGCCAACTACCTGAAATGATGATATGTTGTTGAGCTATTCTAAGGCGCTGACTACCTAAGTGATGAAAATGATGTCAAGCTATTCTAAGGCGTTGACTACCTAAAGTGATGAAAATGATGTCAAGCTATTCTAAAGCGTTGACTACCTAAAAATGGTGAAAATGATGCAATTTTAATGGAAGCAGGTAAACTAGGGAGTGGTGCTAGGTCTTACTACGAGCCTAAAGGGATGATTCTAGGTCTTATGATGAGCCTAAAGGTTGGATCTAGGTCTTATGTCGATCCTAAAGTGAATGAATGTAAGGGAGGTCTTATGGGTGCCTGAAATGGTTGGATGTAGGGTAGGTCTTATGGGTGCCTAAGGTTGTTGTTTTTTTTTGTGGTGATAGGACTTATGTGTGCCTAAGGTTTGGAGGTGAAATCCGTCCTAAATCGGTTGCTTATGGAGACCGAGACCCACCTAACTCGGTTGCTTATGGAGACCGAGATCCATCTAACTCAGTTGCTTATGGAGACTGAGTTCCATTCTGCTCGGTTGCTTATGGAGACCGAGACCCATTCTACTCGGTTGCTTATAGAGACCGAGACCCGTTCTACTCGGTTGCTTATGGAGACCGAGACCCATCTAACTCAGTTGCTTATGGAGACTGAGATCCATTCTACTCGGTTGCTTATGGAGACTGAGATCCGTCAAACTCAGTTGCTTACGGAGACTGAGATCCATTCTACTCGGTTGCTTATGGAGACCGAGATCCGTCTAACTCAGTTGCTTATGGAGACTGAGATCCATTCTACTCGGTTGCTTATGGAGACCGAGATCCGTCTCTAACTCAGTTGCTTATGGAGACTGAGATCCGTTCTACTCGGTTGCTTATGGAGACCGAGATCCGTTCTACTCTTAACTAGGCTAATTGAGGAATGCAGTATGTTTGATGATGCAAAGATGTGAAGTATGTTTTATGCAAATGATTGTGGCAAAAAGCAAATTGTCAAAATTCCCAAACATGGAAATGAAAAGGTTTTTGCGGGTATTGCAAAATGGAATTGAAGTGCTAGTAAAGACTTAAAATTTCCCAAAGTAAGAAATTGCTGGAAATATGCCAAACATGGCAATATTTGAAGAAAATTCTGTCTACTGAAAAGGAAAGTGAAATTATCGTCCCCTGACTAAAGATTTCAGATTCGTAATTTATCTCCTAGGAGATGAACATGCCATTGGTGTGGTGTGATGTTTAACGTGGAGATCTCTTGAGTGGTGATCAAGGCTTATGAAGGGCCATGGAATTTATGTGGAGGTAAGGGCTCATGTGGGCCTGTGTGGTATGATGTGGAGGTAAAGGCTTATATGGGGCCGTTGTGTGATGGTGTCGGTGGTGCTTAATGTTTGAGTTGCGATTGGTGCTGTCATAGCAATTGTTGGAACTAACAATTGCCCCCAGTATTTTCCTTTAAGACAACCTGAGCTAGAATTCATGGCAATCGATCAGAACGATCGATTGCCCCCAGTATTTTCTTTGATTAAACGTGCGAACAAGTCTCATCCTCACAGGGTCGAGGCTTATGCTTTGATGTGGTGCTTTCTAACCTACACTCGACGTGGTTGGCGTTTGCACTCATTTCTCGCTCATGGTCATAACTTCTAGTCCATTGAATTCGATATTTGATGGATTTACGCATTTGATCTGTTACTTTCACGTGATTGGACACACAACTATCAAGTCTGAAGTCTTTAAAGCTTATAACGTGGCCATAGGGTGTGATGAAAGACAATAGGATCATGGAGGGATATTTGAGGTATATGGAGCTTAAATGGGTGACCAAAGCTGCAACTTGTGTCTTCTCTCAGATCATCTTCCTTGTCTTGAAGTCGTTGGCTACTTCGTGTCGACTTCGCTTGTGAGTTGGAACATGGGACTTTTGAATTGTTCCTTGCACCTTCTCTCTTTCTTCCAATTTGGATTTCTTTGAGGCTTTTCAGGTTTGCCTTTCTTTGAATCTCTTTTCTTTGGGGTTCTTGTGTTTCCCAGTTTTGAACTTTGAGAGCTGTTTTTTTCATGTGAGCTCACTTGGATCCTGTGTCACTTTGGGACCATTTGCGGATCGTTTCGTCATGCTGGTAGCAGTTTCGCTTCCTTGGACTTGTGAAGTTGTTGTTCGGAAGTCGGGCTCCTTGCTTCCTTTGGTCACCGGATCGGTTATTCATCATTGGCTGGCTTGTTTGTGGAGCTTGTAATGTTGTAAAAGATGATGTATACGAAAAGCTCAACGGGGGTGCCTAGCGTTTAATGTCAGGGTTCACAAGCTTTTGGTTGTGTGGTGCTGTACCTAGGTGCTTCGTCATCCCTAATAGTTGTGTATCCGTTCTTTGTTACTTTTCAAAGGTCTAAGCGTAAATTTACAAAATATCTCCTTCGGTTGGAGTTATGCCGTTTACCTTACCTTTGAATGTGGTCTCACGAGTCATGTAAAAATGGCACGCTCGTTCACTCATGGTTTTTCCGCTCAAGACATCTCTTGAATTTCACTCAGAGACTAGTTCGCACGCTTAAAAAAGATTAAAGGCGACGATCCCGAGCTCAGATTGCCCCCAGTATTGATTAGGGGTTACGACAACACTTAAACAGATGTAGAGTTTGGACCGCTTTGTGGATTGTTTTGGATGCTTTGTGACGGTGTTTGGACGGACATGTTCACCCTTTTGGAAGCAAAAAGACGACTCGTGTTCTATTGCCAGAAGATGATTGTTTCATGTGCCTTTATCAGAAGACATACTCAAACCATTTTTTTGTTTTGTTAGAGAAAAAGCATTTTATTACGAAACATTTTGTACATGACTTTCTTAAAGATGTGAAGGATGCAGAAGCTTTATTAATGGAAAATAAATTGAACAATACTGAGTACATACATCGAAAAGCTACTCAAAGTATACTAAAAAGGAAACAGAATGGAAACGAAATATTCTAAAGTCTAAACTAAGAACTATGAATTTAAAGTGATTTCTAACAAAAACATTCTCCTAAATACCGCCGCATTGAAATCCTTGGTCAAAGAGGTCCTGGATCGTGTGCCTCAAAGCCTTGCAATCATCGGTGTGTGTGACCGGGTAATTGGTGGTACTGGCAAAACTGACTTAGATTCCTTCCTTTCTGAGGGACCCTAGGCCGGGGGGTGAGAGGTTGTTGTATGTTTCGCTCCTGGAGCTTTTTAAAAGCCTGGTTCAACGGTTGGCCAATGTCTGTGAACTCTCTCTGAGGATTTTCTTTCTAGGTGGCTCTGATGCTCCAATGGCCCAACCTGACCTCTTAGCTGTCGACGGTGTTACCTCATGCTGCCTGGTTCTTTTGGATGCCCTCTTGGATGCAAGCTGCTGTCCTTGAACCATTACCGGTGTTTTCTGAGTTCCCAAGCTTAATTCTCCCTTTTGATCAATTCCCTAGGACACCAACTTGTCCCATCAGCAAGTCGAAATTAGGAAAGTATGTGAATTTCAGCTTGTCATTGTATTGCATGCATATTCTCGATTACCATTCGGATTTGCTCCTGTTCGTCCATCTTGTGAGAATAGCGGCTGCTTTTATCCTCCAACGCTTGACGAAGTCGGTCATTGATTCACCTTCTGTTTGTCGTGTGCTTGCAAGATCAGTCCTGGTGACTCCAAAACTTCTGGCGTACTCGAAATGATGCAGAAAAGCTTCACAGAGCTCCTCGTAGGTCTTGGTATTCATCCTTTGAGTTATGTACCAATTTTGAGGAATTTCATCAAGATAGCGAGCGAATACCTGGCCTTCTGCATGTCGCTTAGCGAAAGAATGGACATTTCTCTGTCGAACATTGCCAAATGAAGCTGTGGGTCGGAGGAACCCTTGTACAGAGGAAGTGTTGGCAACTTCAACTTTTGGGGAGATCAACCTCGGGATACAGTCCAGTGGAAAAGTAGTCGAAACCGGCAGGCTTGTTGGCCTTCTCCATGCGCTCAATCTTTTTCAGCATCCCATTGAATTCTACGGCTACTGGGCATCCGTATTGATTGGACTTCTCCTTCTGCCTGTTGTGATTCGGGCCTACCTGTTTCCAAGGTGTCCATTATTAGCTAACAAGAGGAAGTGGGCTGAATGAACTAAGGTGAGAATGACACTTCACCGGAACAGGCTTGGACTGAATGCAAATGGCTAAGATACCCAGAAAATGAGGTGTTTGGGCCGGGGTATTTTCAGACTGTGAATTGGAATTTGGACTGAAACCTGAATAGATGACTTTGATTGGGCTTGAGAGGTGACACCTGATCTAGGGTTCTGGGTTAGGGTCATGATAAGAAGTCTACCTAGACTAGAAGAGCCCTTGGGCCGGAATGGGTTTGGGGCTGAAGTAAAGCACATGAGCTGGAATGGTCCCTAAATCATAAATGGGCCTAACTTTCTTCGGGCCAGAGAAGATGGTTGCTAAACCGAAAAAGATTTATTTCCGGGCTTGTGAGTTATTCAAGTTCAGGTGGATTTCTTTTTATGGGCCTATGGATAATTCAAATTGGGCCAGAAGAGAAATCACCTAAGTCTAGGCTTTTGGGCCGAGACCCAAACGACTCACATGTTAAACCAAACAGGGCTTCTGGGCCGCAAACAAATAGAGCTGTCATTCGTGTTGGGCTAGATGATGTGGGAGAAGTTCCTATCAATCTCTAGGCTGGGTAGTGGGCCGACACACAAGCAAACAAGGCCCACACAAATTCAACATGTCCTCACTAGATTTTAAATTGAACCGGGTATGGATCGATCCGGAGAGGTGCTTGGGGCGCGGGCCCAGGTCACCACAAAGGAATAGGGCTTGCACGCTATTCTTTGGGCTTCCCCACTCCTTTCACATCACCTGAAGGTGTGCGTCTACGGTCGGGTCTGGACTGACCAAACAAAGGGCTAGGTAAGGGCACTGCAGGAAAACGCTTGAGGCTAAGGCCCAGGTATTAAGGGGTGTGGTTAGACGACACCCTCCTCTTTTCCCCCGTTATTCACATCACCTAAATGGTGTGAGTCCCTGACAGGGGACCCTCAAACGGGTCCCGGGGTGAAATCAGTTTGCATGGACCCTCGCTCTCATATGATGCAAAGGGTGCAGAAAATTAAAGTGCGTACAAAAGTAAAAAAACAATGTTAAGCCATAAATAAAACATTTTCGAGTTAAGCCCCTTTCTTAAATTAAACGAGTTAAAATTAAGAAGTTTATCCCCAGCAGAGTCGCCAGTCTGTGAGCCTTGATTTTAAACCCTATCCTATGTTGATTAAAGTTGATTAGGATCTAACCGGGTTTTAGGTCCACTTAACCCTAAGATTAATAACTATGTCATATAACAATAATTATTAAAACCTAAGCTAGCTCACTGGAACCTATTATGAGTCGCCACCTAATTTTAACCTAGATCAAATTAGGAAAGGAGAGTTCGGGTTCGGGGCTCGATATTCGACTTAATTAGGGTTCAATTACTTTCATTACCTCTCCTAGGTCGTTTTTCCTCTACTTGGTTTAATTACGGCTTTCTACAAAGTTGCTTTTTAACCTAGGTGCGCGCTTCTGTTTTTTGTGTTTTTTAGCATTTTTGACAGAAAATTAAAGTGGAAATTAAAATACCTAAACTAGGGTTTCGGAGGCAGAATTAGGTCAAATTTTGTTCCGTCCGTAGCCACGGACCTAATGTCCGAAGCCACGGACCCCAGTTAACCTACATAACAATAAAGTCGAATTAAACAGAAAACAGAAAATTGTAAAATCCGGGGCCACAGACAGCTGTCCGTGGGCCCGGACATTATTAGAAAACCTAAATTTTAAAAAATTTAAAAATCCCGCCGCCGTCGTGGGCGTCCGGGCTTTCGGACAGGGAGTCCGGGACCCCGGACACGACATCCGTGGGTGCGGACAGCCCTCGGACGGCAGCGTTGAGGCTGTTCCCGAAGGTGTTTTTTGCTCAAATTTTATGGGTGTGTAGCCTGAAAGATGCACAATGCGTTAGTGATCGAAAGTTCTCAATTTGAATTCGAATTATGCACGAAACTTGGTAAACAAGTTATTGGGAAGAAGCAAAAACAAACGCTAATTCAGTAGCGATAAAAAGTCAATTCGATTCCAAATTTTGACACAGAGTAGTTAAAGTTGAACAAAGTCAGAAAAACATGACTTCAACCTATTTTACCTTCGGATTTAATGAGACTCTTCACAACGGGGATCTTTTGGTGCCTCGTTGATGCCGGTTTTGGATTGACTTCGAATTGTGCTTCTGACTCCATCGTCTTATGCTGTTAAGGACGTTTCTCTTCTGTTTTTTGTGGTGGTGTGTGTTTTTGGTGCTTGGAAGTTCAATAGGAGAAGAAAGGATGAGTTTTTGGTGATTTTGCAGTGTTTCGGTATTGATTTGAGGCTTGGAAGTGTTAAAACGTGGGGAGAAAGTTTGTGGCTGTGTTATCTGACTTTTGAAGTGTTATCTCTTCCCTAGGTCGTTTTGGAAGGTCCTTTTATAAAAGAGCAAGGCCATGTTGATAGAACAAGATTTTATCTAAAACCTGATTTTGTGCTCTAAGGGAATCTGATTTTTAAAATATGTTGCAGGCCGATAAAAATTATGAAATTTTAACTGAAGGTAAAGGATGAATTTTAAGATTTTTGAGAGTTGGAATCGGGTTATTTTGAAATAACCGATTAGATAAAAATCTCACAATCTGGAATCTCCCATAATTCATAACTTGTTATTGGAAAGTTGAAATAACGAAATTCCAAGGCATTAGTCTTTAATAATCATTCTCTATCTTGTGTTAAAATTTCATGACGTTTTGTTTTGATTTCGGTATTTTCCATAGGAGAGAGAAAATTGCAAAAAATGATTGAATTTCTCTTTTAAATTTTGGGATAAGGTTCCAAATAAAATAATTTCAGGTTTATGACTGTATGTAGTCATGCTAACCATGACAATTTTATTTTAATTTTGGAAACCTTTTATTATTTCTATTTCGAGGTTGTTTCATGTGTTAATTAAAGAAATTAGCTTATAATATGAATTAAAAGCTAAATTTCCAGAATAAATATATCAGAAAATCATGAAATAACTTTCATAATGACTACGATATTGGAATTGTTTGGTGATGATGCACAAGTCATATGAAAATAGAAAATCCCGAGAATGTCCCTGGAAAATCCTGCATTGCACTTTGACCATTTTGCCCTTTGTAACACGTATGCCTTTGAGACTACTAGGGGGGGTTGAAATTTTGGGTATAACAGTTATATGATCGGGACAAGATTGAGAGATCACTTCTTCTTACACTTGTTGAAATGATAAACCGGGGGCAGGCCACCTCGTAGGTTGGTGTCCTATCACCTACACCTCTTTGATCATGACCAACAACATGTTACATTTCAAGCATCACTGTTTGCTCCCTGCGCATTAATTTGGTTATAAGTTGAGTTAGCATGATTTTGGTTGAATTCACTTGAAACCCACTCATATAATTGCAAAGTCTTGTTTTGTTATGTTATTTCATTGTCTTAACACCATCGTTGATTTTATGGCGATTCTGCTTTGCCTCTGTATGCTTTTGTCGTTTTTACACCAATTGTAAATCGATATTACAGATGGCCCTAGATAGCTTCAAATTTTTATCCCATGTATACATCACTTGAAACCGTGAACATATTTGTTTATTCAGTCTGTGTTATTATTAGTTGATCTGATTAATTGTGTGTCTTCAGTGATTTCGATATGATTGTCTGTGTGTTATATGTGTACATATTGTAATATCCAGCCTCATTGCAAATTTTGTTCATTCCATTGTACAAAGCTTTACTATCTAAGCCCTAGTTATGCCCTTAGGTCAAGCCACTAGGATAGAGGGGTCCCCCTGGACTGATAGGTCATTGACCAATCTCGTGGTGGTGACACCCCTAAACCCTAAAACACACACCTAAATATGTATATATATGTATATAGACCAACATTCTCATTCAAAATTTCTCTCCAACAAGCCCAAATAACAAATCAGGCCATAAATCACTCAACCTGGCCCACTCCTTTCTTGACCCACTACTTCTAGCTAAGCCTATTCGGCCCACTAAGCCCATTTGGCCCATTAAGCCCACTTGGCCCATTAAGCCCACCCGGCCCATTAACCCACTCGGCCCATTTCGACTCATCCAGTTCAACTTTGACCAACCAAATTTTGACCTTGACCTCAACTTTGACCCAGCCCAAACATTGACCATGACCCGAACTTTGACTCGGCCCTTTTTCCAATTCCGACCCAAGTTCAATTCAAACCTAATTCCTTTTCCATGTAAATCAAATTCAATTTGACCCAATTTAGACTTGATCCCAACTCAAAGTCAATTCCAAATTCATTCAAATTCAATTCCAAATCAACTTTCGATTCAAATCAAAATTCATTCAACTTCAATTCAAATTCATCCCAACTCAAATTCAATTCCGAATTCATTCAAATTCAATTCTAAATCAACTTTCGATTCAAATCAAAATTCATTCAACTCCAATTCAAATTCTTCCCAACTCAAATTCATTTCCGAATTCATTCAAGTTCAATTTCAAATCAACTCCCGATTCAAATCAAAATTCACTTAACTTCAATTCAAATTCATCCTTCATTCAAATTCAAATTCAAAATCAATCCACTTTCAATTCAACTTCAATTCCAATTCAAATCAAAATTTCATTCAAATTCGATTCAATTCCAACTCAAAACAAAAACTTATTTAATCCCAATTCAATTTCCCCTACACTCTGAATGTCTCACAGACTCGAGCGTCTCATAGACTTTGTCATTCCAATGATTCGAATGTCTCACAGACCTTAGCATCTCACAGACCCGAGCATCTCACAAACTCGAGCGTCTCACAGACTTCGACATCTCAAGGTTTCAAACGTCTCACAGACCTGAGCGTCTCACAGACTAGCATCCCGAACCCGAGACTTCTCGAAACTCCGAACCCTTCTAAACCTCGAACACCTTATACATCTTCAAACTCCACAAACATCAAAAGTTCCAAAAACCATAACAGCGAACTACGTAAGGTCTGATCTCAACAGGGAGTTGAGTACGTAGGCAACCCACACAGGGTGAGACCCCACATCAATCAAAATAACCTTTTGCACTCAGCCATCTCACCTTGAAACAACCCCGTGCACCTCCAACCTTCGATTACCTCAAAAAGCTTAACCAACCCAAAATCGTGAACTACGTAAGGTCTGATCTCAACAGGGAGTTGAGTACGTACGCAACCCATCTAGGGTGCGACCTCATTTCAAACAAAAAACCCTTTTCCCCTCTAAGGTGTTTCCCATACCTCCCTAACCACTCAAACCTTCTTCGACTCCCATAACTTTCAAAGCATCAAACTCCAAGTCTTGTCTATTCACTCAACCTCAGACTCCTCCCAAATCTTGTTGCTGTATTAATTCAAATTCCCCAATTCCTCTTCTTGGCGCTAGCTTGGCAGAAAAGCTTGCCTCATCCACTCTCTTTCTCTCTTCCTATCCTAATCCTATCTTTGGCTTTTAAATGAATCTCTTTAATAAGGTTTTGAAAGAAGATAATCCCGACAATTGGAGACTGAGGTTTCCTCGGGCACCAATCCAAAGTCGTGGTCGTTGCCACTTCTAAGGGGTGTAACCCAGTGTGAACCTAACACAGAATCTCTAATATGACCAGATAAGTCCTATCCATAGGCAACAATCTCAGAGTCAATTAACGGTTCTTTGAACCCTTCTCCTCCCTTCCTAGTTCCTTAGGTCAAACTAGGTGGTGACTCTAGTCAATTCCACCTTATAGAGGCATAAGTCCGCGTGGAGCCCATCGAGAGCGGGTGTAGTGCACACTTGAATTCCCCTTTATGCTTTCTGGGAAAGACGGACGATGTAGTAGGTATTTGAGGGCTGCCATGAATAACGGGTTTTCACCCTCCATAGAATGACATTTTCTAGGATCTCGACTTTTCAGTCAGGCCATATTTAGATAGACCCCCCCTCATACCGAAAAATCACCCTTCATAGAATGGTGACTTTGTTGGGGAAAACTTGAGTAAGTTTTTCTCAAACTCAAGGAAGACTGAACTCCATTCAAAATTGTCAGGACTGTCCCACTTCTTTCAAAACCTTCAAGAGATTCTTTTCAAAGCCTCTAGGATCATTCTACTCCACACTTAGAGTGTGTATCTGATGAGGACGGATAGGATTTGTTAGATCCTCAGCAAACATGACAACAATTGGGTTAATAATTAGCTCACGATTAGAAAGAGACACTTAGGATTGAATGAAGCTAACTTCCCTTTAGGTTAATAAACAACCAAATTGGAATTACCATCTTTAAGACAAAAAAGTTAGTAAATAGGGTTATTTGTTCATCTCTGTTTTATTTACCGCATTCATATTATTGTTGCTTGTTGCGGGGTGAGACGCTCATTGACCTACACTATTACCGCTTTTACATTTACAAGTTGTGAGTGCATGGGTAGCTTAGGACATGCATTCCTCTGTGTTACCCCTATTTTCACGAGTCACGACATCCCAATCGGTCCACGATTGATTTCCCATGAGTCGGGTCACTCATTGATTGGTTAAGCCTGCGAGGCGAGACGGTCACCGACCTACGCCCTAAAGACTCATGATCCAAAACTATCCTCCATATCTGAGTCCAAACCAGCATATAGTGAACCATGAGCCTTCAGTGTCCAGCTGCCTAATCCGGTGTCTAGGACGGGTTTTACGGGTAGTCACCCCCTTGTATGCCGCCTGTCTGACCACCCTTCTACCTTACCCTGAAGATTGCATGGGCTTACTTCTCCATTGTTCCTCTACACCACGGGTGTTTCTAAAGCCCAATGTCACGCTACACGTCCATAGAGGATCCCGTATTTACCGGATACCCATACATGGCACAATGTAGTCAGTGAATAATTTGGACTGTAGACACACCTGACCGTGCAGATGACGAGAGACCGGTTCCCATGCAGTACTTCCCCAAGTTTTCCAAAGTGAGTATGTTGTGATAATCACCGGCCGTGGCCCGTGTGGCTTTATGACGGATGTTGGTATAGGCCTGGAAGGTGATTATCCCAATCATTCGCACTCAGCTCAACATAAAAAACCAGCCACGATTTAATTTGAGCAGTTTGCATTGTGTGAAAAACCTCTTGTCAAACCCATTTGTTTACGCCTTCTAAAATTTTTTTCTGAATTCTCATTTGAACAAAGTTGTTTCAATCAACAAGTATTTGGGAACTCGTTGACGGCTTTTAAACCCTTTTCAAGATCAAGGACTGTTTTCAAACCCTTTTCGAAAACACTTTTCAAGATCAAAGACTGTTTTCAAACCCTTTTCTAAAACCCTTTCAAGATCAAAGATGTTTTCAAACCCTTTTTGAAATTGTTTTCCAAACTAGTTTTTCCGTTTCCAAAAACGAGGGTCGCACTAATATTGCTTAAGCTGCTCTCCCTTATTCTTGCTCACCACTTTCTTCCCCTTCTCTTTATTTGTTCAATTTTGCATGATTAACCATGTTCAACCGACTAGTGCTAGTGCCCGGGGAAGAGAAGAAACGCAGAAGGGCACAACAGAAACCAAAGGATGAAACAACATTCTGGAGTCAGAGTCAACTCTCGCCTTTTCAGCAAGAACTAGTCAGAGAAAAAGAGTTTGGTCAAGAGCTTTTGAGCCGTTGCATGGAGATGAAGGATACATGCAAGCCACTCTTGGAAAGCCTCGCTCGCTTGTGTAAGGTCGACATAATCTATGAAGCGTTGTTTGAATCCGTCACCTATTGGGATCTAGTTGATCACTTGTACCGCTTCTTCCGAGAGGAACTGGTGATATTGCCGGCGGAGTTGGATGCTTTCCTCAAGATAGAGCCTCACCAGATAATACCGATGATCTCTACAGAGAGGACTAGAACTCCAAAATTTGCAGCAGAGTTCTTAGAGGTAAGCCTAGAGGAGGTCGAGAACTTCGGGAATAAGGGATTGAGCTTACCAGTACTGCTGGAAAGTTTTAGCCGACCTTACCGCTCGCTTAAGACCAAGAGACGGGTATTGGACCTTTGCATCATGGGTCTGTTTTTGTTCCAGCAGAGAGACCTCAGAATGAACCCTCAGGTCATCTACCTACTGCATGCATTCGAAGAGGGATTGAGTGTCGGATCGGTGGCGGCCGCCGAAATCATTCGAGCCTTAGACCATTGGAAGGAGACGGGAACCGGAGAGACCTTCTTTGTGGGAAGCCCCCTGCTACTTCAGATTTGGCTTTTCGATCATTTGAACCTATTGCCAATAGCCCCCCACTACTCGGTAGTCAACATGGACACTCTTATGATGGCTAGAAACCGAGAGCGTAAGCCGGAAGACGGTTGGAGAGCTCGTTTCCGTGACACCCATCTGATTTTCAAGCGCTGGGTCATTAAGGATTGGGATGTCCAAGGGGGAGTAGTCCAATCGCCAGACAACAGCGGACTAGTACTCATTGGCCTGGGCAAATTCATCACCATTTACCCTCAGAGGGCGATGCGCCAATTCGGACGTGAGCAGATCATCCCGGGAGCCATCGAGTTAGGTTTCAGGAGCCATCAGTTTACTGATAGCGCGGTTAGATATGTCATCGAAGCTTATGCCAATGGTTTGAAATGGGCTGTTTACGCTGATAGGGAAACTTGCTTGGACCTTAGCGACCGACACAAGAATTGGCTTGACATGAGAATCAACCGGCAAGTCCGCTATCCCTTCTCACTCATTCATCCAGTGATCGAGCAGAAACCTGGTGAGGCGATAGTCGAGAACGTGCAGCCCCCCATGTCAGCCTGCCAGCAAAGGAAGAAGGAGAGGAGAAACCTGAAGAGGAAGCAAGCACTTGGCTGACCCTTCCCGCCAATCCACTTATGTATCCTAGGTTTTAGACGTGTCACCCTTCTTTTTTCACTTCGGATGTAATTCCCCATTCCCCCATTACAAAATTCGGATATGTAATGACCATTTTGTATGTTTCGTTCGCTATTATGTCTTCCCCCTCTTAATTTAGATGTAATTCCCTCTCCCCATTATGACACTCGGCTATGTAATGACTATTTTTTTCTTCTGAACTAATGTCAGGTTTCCCCTATGAACTCGAATGTAATCCCTTATCTCCCCACTATATTGCAACGGCAGTTAAGTAATGATAGCACGACCTTCGTTTCGGAAATGGAAATCGGCTCGTGCACTTTTCCCTGTTATCATTTTCACAAAAGAATTCAATCGTTTTCACGCATCTTTACACAACGCCGGGGACGACCCCTCCCTCCTCTTTCCCTTTCACCTTTTCAAAGTTACTTTCACACTGACTTTTTACATATTCTATATTTCCGGGGTATCACAGTTTAGCAGAAAGTGAAGAACTCTCCTCCAGTCTTCCAACATTACTCGACTGTGGAAAAGAGATTCCCGGGGCAGACTGGCCAATGATACCGTGACCGAAACTTCATCAGAAACCATGGACCAAAACATGATCAATCCCACCGCCCCAGAAGGTGCCCCGACAACCACAGCTATTGATGCAAGTGCGAGTGCAGTTGTAGGAGCTAGTGGCAGTATCTTACGTCTTCCTGATCCAAGTGTTCTCTACCGTATGCTAGAACAGTCAACAAGGAATGAGAATATGCTAAAACAGACCATTGAAAGGCTAGACGAGCAATTGCGCCAAGAGAGGTCAGCCAAGGGAAAAGACCCATACCTTACTGACCCTGATGAGGATTATATTGAGGACTCCCCACACCCCAACCGATGCTGGAGCAATCAAAACCCTATGTTCAACACCACATACCATAACCAACCACAGGGAAAGAACGCACCATCATCCACCCAGTGACCACAACGTTTCAAACACCTGACCTACTTTCAGGAGCACCCATGCCACCTCCAATCCTGACCACGGTTCCAACAGTGCCAACCACCTTCCCTAGACTACCACCGTTCCCACCCGCTGGAGCCACTGCCCAAACAGCCCATCTATATCAAGCCAAACAACCAGAACTCATTCATCCCAACTCACCACACCCTGACCCCATCCAACTCAATCCATACCAGTACACCACCCCCGGACATGCTGTCCGCTTTGAGGAAGCAATTCCCCAGACCCAACTGTTACCACAACAATCTAACCATTTGATTCATGGTTACAACCAAGCCCCACCTGCTGAGCACCTGCCACTTGACCTCAGTCAAATGAAGAAATCCCTGAAAGAAGAGCTACTAGCAGAGATGCAGCTCGGGGAGAGAGCCAAGATGTTTGGTTTTCGTCATTTCCAACTGAAGCCAAACTCCAAGTTGCCCGAGAATCTAAAACTACCAGAAATCTCTAAATACTCCGGGAAAGGAGACCCTAGGCACCATCTCGCCTAGTTTGACCGGGTCATGACTATGTATGGGCTAGATGATGAAATGAAGATAATTTGATTCCCCAGTTATCTCGAAGGGTCTGCCCAAACTTGGGTGTCAAGAATGGACTTCTCGGGGAAAAAGTTGGAAGAGGTCTACCAAGCTTTCGTGGAGCAGTACAGTTATAACACTCACCTAGGGGTCACCCGGAGAGACCTAGAGACCATGAGACCAAGAAATCACGAGACAATGATGGAATTCATCACTAGGTGGAGAGAGAAGGCGGGCCAGATGTTAGACCGCCCCAGTGAAGATGCGCAAATCAGAATCATCATTGATTGTCTAGAAAATCCTTACTCGGATCACCTCAAATCCTTGGGGATTTGTGATTTCAGGCATTTGAAAGCAGCTGCCACGACCGCAGAAGAACTAGCCCTAGCTGGAAAGTTGAAAGGCCTAAATTTCCAGGGATCATTTCCCCCACAATCAAACTACCAAAACAAGCAGCCCAAGACAGACACAGGCGGTAAGTTTGTTCCTACCCCGTCAACCAGTCAATCCCAACAACCAGTATTTCTAGCCCAAGTCAGTGGGTCAACCTCAAATTATTCTGCAACTCCACCACCGAGTAGTTACCAGTCCCAGCCAAAGAGAAATTACACAAGTCTAGGAATGCTGATGGGTAAAGCCTATGAGATGTTGAAGAAGAGTGGATTCCTACTAAGACACCCGAATCCTAAACCTGGAGTCACTCAGATGGGACTTGACCTCAACAGCCTATGTGAATATCACATGATCAAGGGACATAGCACGGATAATTGCTGGGCCTTGCGACATGCCATTCAGGACTTGATCGATGTTGGGGAGGTGGAATTCTTGAAAACTAATCCGAACACTCAAAACAACTATATCCCCAGACATGTGAATATGTTGAGTCTGATGGGAGAAAGAGAAGAAGAGTCAAATGTTAGCAGAATCATAAGGATCCATGCCATTGAGAATTCCTCTGAGTCAGGCAACCAGAGCACACCCCCTCCGATCGTGCTATCTTCGGAGCTAGACGCCTTCCGAGTTCGTCGTCCAGAAATCCAGCATGATATTCAACCGCAAATGCATGAATATCTAGCTATGACACATGAGATACGTGCTACAGTCGAGCATCTGGTAGGACAAGGAAGGGTGTCTATCATCACCCTGCTGATAGTAGGACGACAAATGGAAAAGAACCTTGAGTTACTCGTGGGACTGAATTTTGAGGCACGGAAGCTCTACAACACTATGAAAGCATTGGAGGTGGTAGAAGCTTGATGCCGACAGAATGTTGCCGAAAGGCGAAGAAGGAGAATCTCTGAGTGCAAAGTCATCATGATCACTGACGAAGATGAGAATCCACCGGCTATAACCCCTGTTAAAATACCATTTCGGATAGCAGATGAGGAAAAACACGATGATGACTGGGAAAGAATCAATCACTTAACCCGCTCAGGGAAGCATTTCAAACTGAGTGAGCTCAAAGAGGAGCCAGAAACACTACAACAGAAGGTCCATGACCTTACTTTGAATGAACCAGAAGACAAGTTGGTGGGAGAAGAAGAGCTGTTGAGAAAACTGAAGACAACCAGCATACCTATCACAATCTGTTCCCTGCTGACAATTTCAGAAGAGAAAAAGATGCAGTAGCTCGGCACTTGAGAATGGATAAGAAGCGGCCGACGTCAGTTGAAAACATCATAGCCCACCTGTCCCGGACTCTAGACCTCTCCATAACATTCACTGACGACGAGATCCCTCGTCAGGCGAGAAAGGCCCTCTACATAACTGTGAAGGCTGGGGGATTCCAGGTCCCTAAGACTTTGATTGATGATGGGGCTGAGGTGAATGTCTGCCCGCTCCGAGCAGCACGTCATATGGGACTCAACGACTTTAAGTCGGTGGACATGACGTTGAGTGCCTATGACAACAGCCATAGAAAGGTTTTGGGAACCCTCTCACTGCCGATTTTGATCGAGGACGTCTCCCTGACCATCGAAGCAATGATCATAGACATATCCTCCACCTTCAACCTTTTGCTGGGGCGGGAGTTCATCAATCAGATTAAAGGAGTCCCCTCAGTCGTCCATCAGAAGCTAAAGTTCAAACACGGGGGACGATTCGTGGAGGTTTTGGGAGAGGCCAGGGCTGAGTCCCCACTATTTGAGATTAATGCACCGGGGGTCGAGAGTTGACGCTCGGGGGCTTCACAGTGGCAAGGCCACATTCACAGGTAAGTCAAACTTCTTCCCTCACTCCTCTCTACTTCGACCCTAGTGTCTATAGCCCCGCATCGCAGCACATGATGTCTTGGATGGGCTACAAACAGGGGAGTGGGCTAGACAAGGAGCTGCAGGGCACGGCGGAGCCACTAGCCGCATATATCGGAGGTCGAGGAGCCGGTTAGGATTTACGGAATTGCCAGGTATTATTTTGACAGATTCGCATGTAAGAATTCCCACTGATTTTTTATCAGTTAATCTTGAACCATATGTATCTGTGAGTTGTGATAAGCAGAAAGCAGCTCAAGCTCAGAGAAATCAGGAGACAATGGAGTGGGAGAGCTGGTGGACCACTTTATTCTCCCTCAACTCATGCCTTGAAGACCATGACGACAAGGGATGCGACCAAGGAATGCCCGAGGATGCAGCGGAGTGCAGTGTCACGACCAAACCAGTCATCAAGGACCCCGCACCCTCGGTAGATGGCCATGGAGTGTGTCTTGTCGTCTATCATAAGAGAGAGGAGCTGATTTCCCAGGAGCCATACTCAATCAGTCTAGTCGATAGTGATAGTAGTAGCAGTAGTGATAGCAGTAGTTCTCGTAGCGCTGATGATGAGAGTGGTATTTGTCTTAATTTCGACGAAGAAGAAAGAGAGGGGGAGCCACCATTTATTTTCCACTGTAAAAATGGTGGCAATTTTCTAGCAATCATTGAGTTACCCAGCTCTTCGAATATTAATGAAAGTTCAGTTTATTTAGAAAATTCATCTCTTTTGTCACTTGATTCAATGCAAAACTATGAGGCTGAGGAAGAAGAATATGACGAGGATAATATGCCTCCCACAGAACAATATTCCACCCACACTCAGATTGTAGAGGACATTGTAGCAATAAATATCGGAACACCTGATAACCCCAAAGCTTTACAAGTTGGTTTGGGTCTGAGTGAAACAGAAAAACGGGACCTGACTTCTCTGCTAACTGAATATGTTGATGTTTTTGCTCGGAGCTACGCAGACATGCCAGGGATTGACCCCGACATTGTCCAACACCGAATACCGTTGTACCCAAATGCCAAACCTAAGAAACAACGTTTGAGAAGAATGAAACCCGAGCACCAATTGAAGGTGAAAGAGGAAGTTGAGAAGTTATTACGTGTTGGCTTCATTCGGGTCGTCAATTACCCCGATTGGCTAGCCAATATCGTAGCCGTCCCAAAGAAAAATGGGAAGGTGCGGGTGTGTATTGACTTTTGGGACTTAAACGAGGCTAACCCCAAGGACAGCTTTCCCTTACCCCACATTGATATCGTTGTTGACAATACTGCCCAACCTGCACTACTGTCATTCATGGATGGATTTTCGGGTTACAATCAAATCCGAATGGCTATAGAAGACTAGGAAAAGATGCCTTTTATTACATAGTGGGGAACCTTTTGTTACGTGAACATGCCCTTTGGCTTGAAAAATGTCAAAGCCACATATCAAAGGGCTGCCACTACCTTATTGCATGATATGATTCGCAAGGAAGTGGAAGTATATGTGGATGACATGATCGTCAAAGCTGCCCAACGGGAGGACCACTTGATAAACCTGAGAAAGTTCTTTGATCGGATACGGAAGTACCAAATGAAGCTAAACCCTGAGAAATGTACATTCGGAGTGACCGGAGGAAAGCTTTTGGGCTTCATGATCACTACTCGAGGAATCGAGGTAGACCCAGATAAGATAAAGGTCATTCAAGAAATACCTCCTCCGAAGACCGAAAAAGAAATCAGAGGTTTCTTAGGCAGAATTCAGTACATTAGAAGATTCATCATGCAGCTAACCGAGACCTGTGAGCCTATCTTCCGTTTGTTGAAGAAAGACGCATCTAAAGTCTGGAATGAATAGTGTCAGGAAGCCTTTGAGAAGATCAAAACCTATTTGCAGAACCGCCGTCTTGGTACCGCCCCAGGAGGGCAAACCAATGATCCTTTACCTCACTGCCCGAGAAATCAATGGGCGCCATGCTGGCCCAGGAACAAGGATCCCCACCGCGTGAAAAGTTGATCTATCATATCAGCAAGAAATGGGTCGATGCAGAGACACGATACTCTAACATTCACAAATTCTATGCTGCTTTGGTCTGGGCTACGAAGAAGCTAAGGCACTACTTGTTAGGGCAAGAGGTCCATCTAATTGCGCACATGAACCCTATAAAGTACCTGCTGGAAAAGCCAATTCTCGACGGTCGCCTATCTAGATGGTCCCTACTGTTGTCTGAGTTCGATATCACTTTCAAAATTCAGAAGTCAATCAAAGGGAGTGCCATAGCCGAGCATCTAGCAGAATGCCCTATAGCGTCCAAGTTCTTTGGCAGTGACGACTTCCCAGACGAGCAAATCATGACATTATGAAAAACTTGCTGGAGGTTATACTTTGATGGCACCGTCAACCATAAAGGTAAAGGGTCAGGGATCTTGTTGATCCACCCTGAAAGAGATCTTCTTCAAGCTGCAGTAAAAATCAATTATCCGGTCACTAACAACATGGCAAAATACAAAGCCTGCATCCTGGGACTTGAAATGGCATTAGAATTGCAAGTGGAGGAGTTAGAGGTCTTTGGCGATTCTAACCTCTTCATTTCGCAAATCAACCAGACTTGGGAGATCAGAGAAGAACGATTGATCCACTACCATGACTACCTTTCATACTTAATCACATGTTTTCGAAATGTGACTTTCAAGCACGTGAACCGGAGCCAGAACATCTTTGCCCACTCTTTAGCCTCCTTGGCTTCAGTGGTCCAAGTACCGACCGGTTCACTATACTTCGCCTTGTGGATAACCATGACTAATGCACCCTCGTTTGAGATTCGAGCCATCGAGACAGGGGAAGTCGAGAATGAGTGGTTTGTGGACATCGAGAATTTCCTTAGGAAAGGAGAGTATCCACCAGAAGCCACTAAGCAGGACTGCATCGCGGTAAGAAGAATGTCAAATCAGTATGTGATATGCGGAACTAGGGTCTACAAGAGAATGCTGAATGGAGTCCAACACTTGTGTGACCCGAAAAGAGGCCGATAAGATCGTCGAGGATGTCCACGAGGGAGTATGTGGGACCCACGCTGGAGGACATTCCCTATCCCAGAAAATCCTTAGACTAGGGTACTACTGGACAACAATGGAAACCGACTGTCATGCGTTTGTGAAATAGTGCGCCAAGTGTCAGACACATGCTAATTTGCAACACGTGCCTCCCCTACCCATAACAGCCATGGCAGCTCCTTGGCCGTTCTCTATATGGGGAATCGATATCATCGGAGAAATTCACCCTAAAGTTTCAAATGGGCACCGCTACATCCTCGTAGCGATAGACTATTTCAGCAAATGGGTAGAGGCACGGTCGTTCGCAAACATCGGATCAAAGCAAGTTGCCCAGTTCATCGAGCGAGATATCATATGCCGATACGGGGTTCCCTCAGCGTTTGTATTAGACAACGGTCCCCAATTTGACGGAGACATTATCCGGGTCATGGAAAAATACAACATCCGTAACCACAGATCATCTCCATACAGACCTCAGACTAACGGAGCTGTCGAAGCCGCCAACAAAGCCGTAAAGAGTGCACTGGCAAAAATGGTTGAAACGTACAGAGATTGGCCGGAAAAGCTACACTACGCTCTCTGGGTTACCGCACTACTGTCAAAACTGCAACTGGAGCCACCTCGTATTCCTTTGTGTATGGGTCAGAATGTGTCTTGCCAATCGAGCTTGAAATTCCCACTCTTCGGGTCACTAACGAACTGAAAATTGCTGAAAGTGACTGGTTACAACAACGCTATGACGGTCTAGCTCTTCTTGATGAAAAGCGCCTACAGGCATTATATCACATCCAGGGTTATCAAAAGAGAATGGCTAGAGCATTCAATAAAAGGGTCAAAGAACGAAACATCCAAGTGGGTGATCTCGTCCTGAAAGAGCTGAGAAAAGATTTACCAGACCCACGAGGGAAGTTCAGACCAAACTGGGGGGGGCCCTTATCTGGTCAAAGAGATAACCCCTCATGGTGCTGTATTACTAGTAGATTTAGACGGAGAAGAATTTCAAGGCCTTGTTAATCTTGACCGGCTGAAACGATATTATGTCTGAACCGTCATAAAAATCCAAAAAAACACGTGCTGTCATTCAAAAATCCAAAAAATGCATCCACAAAAATGCATCCATAAAAAAAACGCATCCATACAAAATATCTAAAAAAATGCATCCACACAAAAGTTATCATTATCATCTGCATTAGGTTTAGCTTAACTGCATTTGCATTTGCATATCCCTAGTGTCGAGGCGCATCTCGATCTTTAATTCTAGGAAAGTCACATAAGTCATCAAAGGCCGCCGAACTCTTGTATCATTTTCCCCGAAAAGGTCTTGAAAGGATTTTTAACCTCCCGTGAGAGTTGAGTGCATGAGAGAAACACAGAGTGTGCAAAACCCAGAGCGCTTGATGCATTTAAATTTCATAGCACCATGTGAGGATCTCCCTTCACGAAACTAAATATTGATGAGAAAAGCGCGTTCCCATTCATGTCAAAATTTGGGAATAGTAGAGGAAACAATTATCTGTCAATAGGAAGGACGAGGCACCTAGGATCGAAGAAAACCTCCACAAGGCCAAAAGCCTTATTGACCCCGAAAACGACCCCTTAGTGAACCCCACTGAGCCTTTCATTGAGAATCTTTTCGAAAACAGCTCCACGATATACCACCCCACATCATGCAACCATTCACCCCTACAAAAGAGGATAAAAGAGCTGGAGCCATGGTTCCATCCCCACCATTTAAAGCATGGAGGAAAGCTTGAAAGAGATACCCAAATAGGATAAAAACGAGAGAAGCGGAGCACAAAACGCTCAAAATAGCAAAGTAAGGAAATGAAAGTCTCACACCACTCAATGCCTCCACACTTGACAAATAGATGAGACCAGAAATGTCAAACATGAAGAAATGCAAATAGACTACTAAAAAAAAGTAGCAAATAAAAAATGAGAACGCATAATAATCCGCACAAATGCGAAAAGAGTCCAAAAATCACTTCAACCATGGCAAAGGTGAGCATATCCTCCGTTGCACCAAAGCACCACAATCCTCAAACAAATCCTCCAGTCCCATGTGACATACCCTGCAGCCCCGTTATAACCCATCGAAAGACCTCCGACTTAGAGATGGTATTTGCCTGATTCGAAAGTACCAAATTCGAAACATGGACGGCTACGACGCGTCCAATCTTGTCAATACAATCGTGCACAAATGAGCGTCAAAGAAATCAGGATGATAGAGAAGAAATGAGTGTTCATCACCCCGATTAAAGAAAGCCTAGCTAACCTTAAGAAAGGAAACAGGAAGGTATACGAGATCCCGAGAGACTTATTTTGGGAAGACTTTTCAAGAAAGAAGTGGCTCAGAAATGACTAATCTGACTTAACTAGAATTTTTGGTTGAGCTTACCTTGACATGACATCCTCTTTGCATACACTGGGTTAAGGGTTGAGTGATAGCGTGACAGGGTCGCACCCTGAGAGGGTTGATGAGGGGAAGAAGAATATGTGATTATTTTCTCATTTGGAGTGGTGTAGCACCTTGGGCAAGCTTGAAAAGGAGGGGAAGCCATGGAAGAGCTTCAAAAATCGCTGGAACCAGAGGGGGTGTAGGAGGACGGCTGATGGAGGAGAAAAAGAGGAAAGAGAGGGAAAAAGAGAAGTGAGGGAGGAGAGAGAGAAGAGGGTTGAGTGATAGCGTGAGAGATACGCTAGTTAGGAATTACCAGTGAGTACTGGAAACCTACAATATCCTTTCTGCCCTCCACAATCCCTATTTGATAACTCGGGAAAGAACACCAGAGAGATATAAGTCCTCTCTTACTTGGGAAAGCCCGATCTGGCTGTAATTAAGTGCCTCTGTAAATACGGAGAACCTGTCATGCGGTAGATTCCAAGAACTGAGAATCCCAGAGACGGAACCTGTTTGAACACCTTTACCCGCACTTAATAGCGGAAGATTAAGAATCCAATCTACAAGAGACTGAAATTTCCGGCGACCTGGGTCGACATGCCTAGCAGTCGAGGAAACCCAGTCAACAAGAAAAGAAAGCACTAACGGTTCACAAAGACGGTCAATGGAGGAGCAACCAACCCGAGACACATGTCTGCGGGACCACAATTGTTAAATAGTACCGACAATGGTACAGTAACCGACTAAGGAACTAGTCAAGGTTGGATGATTCCAAACCTACAGCGCCAAAGAGGCTGTAATACCCGATTATCATAGTTTAGACCAGTATGGGAGTATTAGTGAAACATACTTCAATGGGACTACGGAGTAGTACCTGAACAAGAATCAAGTCTCGATAACCACGACAAATGCGTGGGGACGAACACTAAGGGAGAACACGAAGTTAAGTGGATGGAGAGTCACCCTAGCTAACGACTACCATGTCAATACCAATGAGAGTCTCTCGAATGTTCTATTATCAAGACTGTAAGGTCAAGGTAAGAGCCAAGCTACCGAATACGGTAATGATAAAAGTAGTATCACAACCAACACATGTTGAACCGATAGCCAGCCAGCATGGCGCACTTGTAATTGCAAGTGCTGCTATAACGAGGTATTCGGGAAAATTTTAATGACTATAAAGTACCTAGTAAGGTACCGTATTGTTGAAGGAAGTGATTATAGAATAAAGAATCCATGAATTTGAAGAGTGAAACCTGGAAGGGCTTAGTGGCCTAACCATTGTATGTGAGGATATATCAGTCAGCGAGAAGCTAGACTTGGTCAAAGCGTGAAGACATTTTAAATACCGTGAAGAATTTTCTTATTAACCCAGTTTTTCTTCTAACCCACATTTATTTCAAACCGTTTTCGCACCCAAATTTTCTTCCAACTCATGTTCATCTCAAACCTTCTTTTAAGCCCAAAATTTTCTCAAACTTCATATTTTCTTTAAATACCAAAACCATAAGACCTACACCGGCCTCAGCGCCACACAGTAGGTAAGTTGTACCCACTTGCTTTTGAGCAACTTTAGAACAATCATACAACCCGAGGGTATTAACCCGAGGGAAGGGATCCAGTTCATACTAAATATAGACAGTGGACACATTTCCCTTAATATATAGTTCGGGAAGCATGGAATGCATAATATCATAGGACGTTATGACGGAGTTGACAACAGAATACTTCACCTAGGCGTGTGACGGACACTACGAGTGTACTAACTGAAATGTGGGACTACCGCACTCTGATAGGAGCTTGTGGGCCTGACAGACCTTCTATGGGTTAGTCGGGCAAGTAGCAATGTATCAGTAGGGTACCCCATATATGTAAACGAGTGGAGTCAGGAAAACAGGAAGTAGTCGACTCCGTACTACGGTCAGCAGTAAAAGTTAAACAAGAGCAACAAACTGCCAAGAATGGTTGACGTAAACGAACCTAGTTAAGTTAAAGAGACAAAAAGGATCAGTGAATCCATTTCAAGGAAATGTTTATGAGTCAAGAAGCGTGGAGCGCACTGACTAGTAAGTAAAGACATCTCACATGTCTCAAGAATCCCGATGAATAAAACATGATAGTTGGAACACATACCCAGTCTATACCTAGTAAGGCCAATGCCTAACATGGACACGGTAATGTGCAACGAACGGGATGAAACTCCCGGAATGATCACCTAGACTACCAGGGAATATCGATCTTCATAGAAGAAGATAGTAAACCCAGTAAAGAACGCAAAGCGATGTAGTTAACTAAACGTATACAAGCCAGATGTAATGGCACAACCTAGTACACCCAGGAGCTGTCCTGAAGGGTGTGTGGGTCAATAATTGTTGAACAAAATGTCGTGATAGAAACACAAGAGTTGAAGCTATACCCGGTTTAAACATAAGTCTTCAGGAGGCAAACAGACATTCTTAAGGGGCATCCCATAAAAGGAAGCAGGATGCAACGACCTTGTCAGGGAGCCCAATACAACCTCCAAACCATGTGATGGTGGACGGAGAAGTAAAATTTGTGTGAACAGCCTATTAAGAGCTGAGCTCAAGGCAACAAAGCAATTAAGCCACAGACCTAATAAGTTATGCAAATTTAATTGATTACGAAAATTTATGTTGTACAAGTGAATAGAGCGGAAAACAAACCACTGCATTAAGAGTGGGGATACCTCTCGATATTGTGAAACCGCAGGAGCGGTAGTTATGTGAACCAAGTTCAAGAAATATGCTAAGGACTGACCATATTGTTATTACCCTAGAATGATATGAATAGTTGTCATATGAAAAAGAAACGTTTGTACCAATTGTGGAGAGTAATAAGTCTAATAGCAACCACCATAGGTGTGTGATGCTAAATATGGAGTAAACAACGCTCAAGGAGCATAAGGCTCGAAGAATAGCGTATTCAGCAATCAGCCAAATAAGTGGCGAAGCACAGTGTAATGGCAAGAGCTAATATAATAGCGAATGCAGTGTGAGTTGATGCAGTATAATGACTAGGGATACGGTGCGCAATAAGCGACCATTGTATAAGTATTGTTAAACGATAATATGGCAACTGAGCACAGTCATGAGTTAAACCTAGTGGAAATACAACGGTAAGTGGTAGCAGATAAACTAGGCAGTAAGCTAGTAGCCAGTACTCTGTGATAAGAATCTCAGTGAAACACAGTGTGAATTCCTGTTGTAATCGCATAAGAGATTTACTGCCAAGAAAGTACGCCTCTGCACTCTGTATGACTGAGTGTTTTGGTATTGCGCTTGCACGGTAATGATCGAGTGAGATAGCTAGGAAGTTGGGAAGATGTTAATTGTGGTAGAACAACAAAAGACTTATAATGATATAAGACCGAGGCATAGGAAATGCAAGATCGTACCAATAAAAGAGTACTGGTACAAAACCAATTATGGAGGCATGAATAACAATAAGTGACTACAGTAACACGAAATACCAAATATTGGTATGGAATATACCTCAAGTGTGGGAAATAACTGAGAGAGCACTACACATTAGGTTGTAGCTCAATCTCAACCGATAATAAGTTAGAAGAAAGTAAGTCAAACATTGAGAAATACATAGCGGTATACATAGTGAACTATCACAGAAGGGGATAGAAAGTTGTAACTCACCGAATTCGCTCACGGTAAGAGATACCAAGCGTCGGTTGAGAAACCATTCTTCACAAGATGAAGGTGATAAATGGGAAATGTACAATACATTATGAATAACGAATGGGGCAAACTAAGCTCTAAGTTGTCATAGTTGCGCAGCAGAGGCCAGTGAACCCATGTTTCAGATACATTGTGAATATGAGTAATGACCGGTTATTAACGACAAGAAGCCTCACAGGCCAGAATCGAAACCGGTGATGAGTTAAATAAACTCCAATGAGAATTCTTGGTTTGGGGACTAAACCGCCAATATGGTTAAGATCCTCTAATCAGACCACATTGTATAACAGACCTCGTGGAAGTTAAAATACTTCACGATGGTAGAACATTTTAAACCAATATTCAGTGATAGATTACATGGGTGTAATCCTTTTTTAAGGGGGGTAGAGCGCAAAACCACTTAGTGTGTTTTACCGTACAAGAGTACGTGAACTATGGGTGCATAGCACAAAATAACTTGTTTGGGTGATTGGTACGTGTGTTACATAAACATACACATGCATTCATGGTTTAATTGTGGTAATTGCGCACAGAAGATGCGAATACCATTGTGATAAATGTATATACCTTGTTAACTGTTATGTGTGACAATACAAGTGTAAGGGAGTAAGAAACTCCCGGGGAACTAAAACCCCGACTATGTATGTTCGTATAATACTAAATGTAAAACTGTGTATTGTATTTTGATATATATATATATATATGTATACAGTATTGTGATTCATGAAGGGGTATGAAACCGACATAGAACCTAGTGAGAATTAAATTCCCTAGGTAACTTGATTTAAGATGAATTTGGAAGATGATCGATGGACAGAGTTCCACCCTTGGAGATGTAATGATTATGACTAGATGGATTAAAAGATAGAAAATGGTACATGCTTGAATTAGTTGTTGTTTGAAAATGAAGTGGGAGGTGGAACTTGATTATCATGAGATCAAGGGAAGCCGAACACAAATTGGGGTGGAAAGATAGTTCAACACTGATGCTGATCACATCAGGGTTGGATGATTCTTGAAGCTCCCTATAAGTGGTCACAAATAATCACGTTAAGAACAAGATGCAGTTAGCACAAATTGGACTTGGAGTTGTATTGCGTTTTCAAAAAGAATTTTAAATTGGTGTTTTCAAACTTTCACTTGGTACTTTCAAGACTTCAATAAATATTTCCAAGATTCATAAATGGTATTTTCAAGGAAGGATTTCTTTTACCGGATCTTGTAAAAAATGATTTTCAATTAGAACTTTTCCAATAAAGGGTTTCGTTCTACTAACTTCATAAAGAATATTTTCGTATTACTTGCTCACGAGCTGAGGAAGTATGAGCCTTTGTCTTCGGACCGGTGACATGAGAAGAATATTTTAAAAATGTAGGTGATTGTTTTGATCTCCCAAAGGAACGGGGACCAGAAGGTGTCCATCGTGACCGAGTTCTGCGGGATCACAGTGTATATGTACTCGACATGGGTCACAAGGACTGTAACGTCCTGTAATCTTAGGACCGAGCCCATGAAGAGATGGAAAAGGTATTTCTGTTTGTTATACATGCTAAGACATATGGTGTGATATGTGTAATAAATATTATCTAGGCCTATGAGTCTAAATGTTGTTATGTTACCCGGACCGTTGAGTCCGAGGTTATTATGTAAGTATGTCATGTATGGATGTGGATATGTTACCCGGACTGTTAATTCCGAGGTTGTTATGTAAAAGTGTGTTTAGTATGGAAGTTATATCTTGCAAGTAAACCCGGTATTCTAATTAACGGATGCATGGGAAGTTGTGAACTTTGGGGACAAAGTTCTTTTAAGGGGGCTAGATTGAAATACCCCAAACCTTAATATGTTAATTAATTATGTAATTATGATTTTCTATGGCTAATTAAGTCCTTAAGATCATTGGTGACGAAATAAAAACCAAAAAGAAAAAGAAAATGCGTAAAAGTCACAAAACGTGAAAACGCGTATTTAATTATTTTAGGAGGTATATAACCTTCACTGGGATTATAAATATATTTTTATACCCTAATTACACCCTAGGAACGTGTGGGAAAAATTCCGGAAGAAAACGGATCTAAGTAACGCGTTAAAACGCTAACGGAGCCCTAAATCGCGTTTTTCGAGAAAAACCCGAAAACGTGACTTTAAAAAGTTAAACGACACCGTAAAAAAATTATAGTTGATTATATAACTATAATTAAACATTAATGGAAGCTTAAGAACCATTAAAATTAATTAAACGAGAAAATTCCAGAAAACGGGCCCGGTTATAGAATAGTGCTAAAACCGGGTAAATTAACGAGCATTTTCTGTAAAACACGAAAAACGCTCCAGCTTATATGTACAGTTGGGGTCGGTTTTTTATAAGTAATCAGCCCACCCCTTACTAGTTAATAACTAGCTAGTACAATAAAGAGCAAAAAGCATAAAAAGTTAAAAAGTAACCCCTCTTCTCTCTCTCTGCTCCCCCACTTCTCTTTTTCCCTCTCTTTCCTCTCTTTCTCCTCCATCAGCCGTCCTTCTTCTCCCCCTCTGGTTCCAGCGATTTTTGAAGCTCTTCCATGGCTTCCCCTCCTTTCCAAGCTTGCCCAAGGTGCTACACCACTCCAAATGAGAAAATAATCACATATTCTTCTTCCCCTCATCAAACTCTATCTTTCTCTCTTTTCAAAATCCAAGAATGATGAACTTCATCTCCATGGGTATATCCCATTTGAAGAGTAAATGACACCATTTTGGAGCTTGGAGCCTCCTCTCCCTTCCAAGGTAAAAAGTTCCCAGGAAAATTCATTTTTTCTCCATTTCTTAGGGTGGCCGATTTTTCCCTTCTCATGCCTTATTCCTCTTCTTGTTTTGAGCTATTCTCGAAGTCTCCCATGGTGGATTAGAGCCATCCTTTGATTCATGGCAAGAACCTAAACCTAGGGTTTCCAAGGTAATGCTAATCAAAGTGTTTTAAGCAATTCTTGGCTATCTTGAATGGATTAATGAGTTAAGTGTTTTTACTTAACCTCATGTCCTTATTTGATGTTGTGTTGGAGCATTAGAAACCACCTTGCCCGTTTGACCGACATTGAGGAAGAGAAGAGGAGACTTGAAATGGAAATTCATGAGAAATTAAGGTAAGGAAACTACCTTAATGACTATGCTAATTGTTTTGGAGTTTGGGTTGGGAAATAAAAGATGGATAATAAAAAAATCTAAACCAAAAAAATTGTGAGTTGGAGCCAAGTGTTTTGAGTTGGAGTGTGATAGTGGGAGTGAGAGAGAATTGTGGTTAAATTTGTGCAATGGTAAATTGTTGTTGAATTATGGGCCTTGGAGCCAAGTGTTTTGAGTTGTGTTTATATTGTGGTTTATTGAGATTTTGGAGTTATGTTGTTGTTGATGGACTTTGAGAATTTATTATGTACTGGTAGGACCCTTGTAAGGGTGTGGCTAGATTAGGAATGAAAATGGTGAAGGTTGGTGAATGTGGATATGTTAGGTTTATGGGGAGATTATGGCGAAATTTTGATAGGAAATAAGTGTTTTAAGGTGACTTAGTCAATTGGAGAACCTAGGTGTTTGTAGTGTTGAGTATAGTGGATTAATAGCCTTGAAATGGTGAATGAAGGATGGGTTTGAAAGGTGTAAAAATCTGTAGCATAATGATGCTTGGTAACTTGGAATTTCAAGAAAAGGAGTTAGTGTTATAATAGTGGAAATGAGAGTGAAATTGGGTTTAGATAATGCAATTGTCTAGGAATGATTTGGTAAGGTTGATGGGACGTTGTAAAACATTGAAGAAGTTTCAAATGCACCGCTGTGCATAATGTAACAGAGAATGGAAAAACTGAGAATGGGAACAAGAATTTGAGTAAGGAATGGACCTAGGTTTTGAAGTGGTTTAGTGCATGTTTTAGAGTGTTTAAACATGTAGGAAACATGTGGAAAGATTAGGGAATGATTAGAGGTGAATTAGGGGTTGAAAACTGATCAAAAACTGTAAATTTTGACAGTTCCAGAGGTGGTCCGGGTTTTCGAATCGGTACGCAAACCTGAACCATAGCAAAAACACGGCAGAAAGTGATTTTAGGGGGTAGTACGGGTTTGTAAACCCGGACACAAACCCGGACCACATAGAAAAATGACTAGGTTGCGTTTTCCAGGTTTGTTCCGGGTTTGTAACCTCGGACACAAACCCGGACCATGCTAAAAACCCACTAGTGGAAAAAACACTTTATAACACGGCTAAAAAAGGGTCTTATAACACGGTTAAATGCCGTGTTATATGCGGCTGTCATATATAAACAAGTTATATAACACGGCTGTGAGCCGTGTTATAAAGTCGATTATATGACACGGCTGCACCCAAGGCGTGTTATATAATTCGGTTTTATAACACGGTTATAGTCAAAGCCGTGGTATAAAGTTGGTTGAATCCGTCAAAATCATGACCTTTTATAACACGGCTTCCTTTTAGCCGTGGCATAAAAGCATGTTATATAACACGGCTCTTGATGTAGCCGTGTTATATAACTTGTTTTTATGCCACGACCAATAAGAAGCCGTGTTATAAAAGGCCACCGAATGCTGGACTTTATAACACGCCTACTGTATAGCGTGTTATAAAGTTGCAATTTTTTTATTTTTTTTGTTTTCGCTTCTTTCCCACACATTTGACAGATCACAACCTGTATAATATTCACATAAGACGTACCAAAGTCATATCACAACAACTGGACCATCCACATAGGTCAAATACCTTGTAATTCTCAAACAAAATGCACATTTACATGCATTTACAAAAAGTCTAACCAAAACCCAATATCAACACCTCATTCCAATATCCACACTATCAACACTTGTATCACTATCAACACTCGTTCATTGTAATTTAAGAAGAAAATAAACATAGTTCATTAAGAAAAACGTTTAGCTGCATTGCATTACAGCTAATTAAGAAACAAAAACATAGTTCTCATTCATGTGTGCACTACACTAGGATTTTGTTGTACAGCAGCAAGAGTAATCCAACATGCGGCAATTAAGGAATGTCGCAACACATATTGGATTCTAAAAGAAGACAAAATCAACAAGACAAGGCTTCCCAAATATCTAACTACTGCCACCTTGAGCTTCTTCCAGCCATGTCCAAAGTTCCTACAACAGAAAGAAAAACGAAATGCAAAGAAAGCTTTTAATTTTGATTTGTAATAAATTCCTGCAGCAGAAAGAAAATAACGGATTGAGTTGTGTAAGGTATGAGGAATTACACGAGACGAGACTGGTTTTTTGGAACAGACCAAAAGCATTGTTCAGTGGCATGAGTAATGAGTTGCACGTCATGTAGTTTGGAACACAAAAGTAAATGGATCAGGTTCATTGTATGAGACTGCAGTAAACAGCAAAAAAAGAAAAGCAGAGAATAATAGTAAATACAAGTCAAAGATCATGCTAGATCATGTGTCAAGTACCACCAAAAGAGAAAATAACAATATTAGAACGAATCTAGCATGGTTAAGAATGCAGAAAAGGTGAAAAGAAGATCAGACTTGCCAGATTCGAACCAGCAATCTAAGGATCTTCTGTTAATTATTGCCAACTACAGTCCTCCGCTCTACCAACTAAGCTAAGGTCGGTTGTTGTTGTTGATGCCCCAGACTCAGCCTGATTCACCAGTAATAATACAATGAGTAAAATGAAAAGGACATAGGCACAAGATAGAAGATCATAAAAGGGACATTTAGAGAACTGAACTGTACCTCTCACACTCAAAATGAGAATCATACCACTAGAACAAATGGCTAACTGATACGTAGATAAATCAGAATGACATCTAGCTCAGAATGTCAATATTTAATGTCAACCAGCAAATCATAGAACCTTGCTATGAACGTGAGAATAACTAAATTAAGTTCCTAGTATCAGTCAAATAGCATTGTTCAATTGTACCATGACATGGTAGGGTTTGTAAAGACTGATAAAGAGTTTCTAGAAAAAGGTAGCTAGTTTAGTTGATTTTCAGATGACTATGCCATAGCCGAATAAGCTGTAGAAGCAAGTTATCCTCGTATCTAGACTCAATCGACAACTATATTGTTACATGTGATCAAATGCTCCAGTTTTACATTTTTTTGGTATTTAAACAAGTAGTGGTACCAATTCCTTTACACTTTTTCATATATGCTTTAACAAACAGATTATGTTTATGTTGAGTAAAGCTAAATGTTTGACTCCTGCCTAATATGTTTAGTGGAGAGGAATTAAATAAAGATATGGGAGCACTTATATATATTAAATAGAGTGGAAATGAATTAAACATATTATTTTATTAAATTGTAAATTAACACTCATAATATCTCCCTAATTAGTAAAAGATAGAAAAATTTACAAGGTGGTAAATATTCCACGTCTAGATTATCTCCTTCATTTTATTCTTCACACCTCACTCAATTTCATTCTCTAACTCACGGTATTTTTGCAACTCTGAAAAACGAGCAAAGAAAGTGCCAGGAACATATAGCTCTACACTCAATTTCATTCTCTAACTCTCGGTATTTTTGCAAATCTGAAAAACGAGCAAAGAACGTGCTCCTCTCCTCATTCTCCTCTGTTAAACAATAAATCCAGCTGCTGGACAAGGAACATACCTGCGCCTGTCTTTATTCCTTTTTGTTTCTGTACGTAGAAGTGGAAAAAAGTCACTGGATGGCTACATCTCCCACAACATATTGACATAACTGTCCGTACTCTCCTTGTTTCTCTTCTTGTGCATCTGCACCTCACTTGTTTTGAAAGAAACTTGCATTTCAACTCAGACAAGGGAAGCCTTCAATACGAAGCTTGTTAACTCACCTGTTTTGAAAGAGACAAACTTGTGTACCCAAGCTTCTCGTACTCAACCTTGAACTGGAAAACACCATACACATCTGGTACCTTGAACGAAGTATGATAAAAACCCTGCATATTACACACTGATGATTCAGCATATCTCAAAAGAGAATCACGGACCAATAACAGCCATGATGTAAAACAGCTTAATCACCTTGGAATCATTTGACATGGTTTTCAAGACATAGGGGCTCATCATGTAGAATTGTAATTGGACATCATCAGCCACATAGGGTTCCCAACTTTTTCCAGACCACTCGTAAATTTCAACAGAATATTCCTTCAATAAAGTTAACAGTGAGCCAACCACTCTAGAACGCAATCAGTTGTCTTAGATGCTTATTTTTGACAGGGAGTACATAATTACCAGTTGATCAGTGATCCTGTACATTGAAGGTTCGTTTGTTCCTCCAACATTATGGTGCCTAACATTAACAGCCTGCATAGAAAGGTATGCAATACTATCCATGGTTAGAAACCAACTTCCAAAAAACCAAAAGGAACATCACACAAATATCTGGGAAGTCGACAAACCTTGAGATGACCTCTTTCATGAAATATCCACTTACTTAGTTCAGTGACAAACTGCTTGTTGCCAGATTTCTCAAACCTGTAAAAAAGTTGACCTCTATTAACAGACTGACTAATATTATCACAGATCATTTCAATGCCAGGTCCTCATACCAACTTTCAGCTTGGTCTAAAGAAGTTCTCCGCAATCAAATGGGTATAAACAATAACAGCAAATTTTAATCACATTTGTGTAACTAAGAATTTTGGACACCAAGCAAAGTTGTGCCGATACAAACTACCACTGCCAATGGCATTGGCATCCATTGAATATATTACAAGAAAACAAAACGTAAAGCAGAAGCACAGGAAGGGACAGATCATTTCTGGATGATCACCCAAAGTTCACATCTCAAGTCGTATCATCTTCTACCTGATTGAGCTACCATCCTTCTGTACTCCAGCTCTCAAAAATCTGTATTATAGCTTTGTAGTCAGGATTTCATTCTCAGCAGCAATCAGGTCAAATTTATTTGACCAGTGTTATATTTACATACCGGTCACTGAAAATATATGCAGAGCTTAGTCTCATAGATTTAAAGATCTGAACAAATGCGCATATGCCGAAAAATGATTAGAGAAATGGCAGCCTTGAAACTCGATAGTCCTGATCTGGACAATGAGACCGCGCCAAACCACTCAACGACTCTGTCTTAGTTAAGTTCTCCAGAATGTGCAAACAATTGTACGATAATGATTTGACAAACAGAAGAAAAACGTGCTCACTTCATCAAAGTCAACTCCGCACTCTATAGCAATCTCCCGAATAAATTCCGACGAATTAACATCAGCAGCAATGATCAAATCTCGCCCAGAATCGACAAATTTGAGCACCGCAGCCTGGTCTATCCCGCCTCCAAACTCTTATTTAACACCAGAAAGGAGAAGAATGTGCACGTCGTGAATGGCAGTGGGCGGTCGAAGTCGAGAAGAAGAACCAGTAGTGAATGGCGGTGGGTGGTCAAAGTCGAGAAGGAGAACTCGAGAAGTCACTGAGGTGAGGAAGGATGGAGAGGAGCAGCCGATGTCGAGCAGAGCGAGAGTAGAAATGTTTTAGGGTTAGGTTAGGATTATGTCCGATAAGTAGAATTATTTTAGAAAGACTTTATAACACGGCTACATCAAGCCGTGTTATAAAACTCTTCAACATAAAAAACGACGACGTTCTCGTGACTTTATACCACGGCTACTCTGAACCGTGTTATAAAACTGTCGACTTTATACCACGGCTACAGGCAGCCGTGTTATAAGATCAAATTAAATTTGGTTATTTTTCTTTTGGCGGATTTTTAGCGCCGAAAAATTGATCTTATAACACGGCTATAAATGAGCCGTGTTATAAAGTCTCGTTCCTGCAGCTCTTATAACACGGCTACAGGCAGCCGTGTTATAAGATCAAATTAAATTTGGTTATTTTTCTTTTGGCGGGATTTTTAGCGCCGAAAAATTGATCTTATAACACGGCTATAAATGAGCCGTGTTATAAAGTCTCGTTCCTGCAGCTCTTATAACACGGCTACAGGCAGCCGTGTTATAAGATCAAATTAAATTTGGTTATTTTTCTTTTGGCGGGATTTTTAGCGCCAAAAAAATTGATCTTATAACACGGCTATAAATGAGCCGTGTTTTAAAGTCTCGTTCCTGCAGGTCTTATAACACGGCTCAACGGAGCCGTGGTATAAAATCCTCGATTTTCCGCCAAAACAAACGAAACTACGTCGTTTCAAGTTCTCTTATAACACGACTAAAATGAGCCGTGGTATAAATTCAAGAGAGTCGTGTTATATAACATTATATAACACGGTTAGCTAAAAGCCGTGTTATAAAGCCCTGTGTTATAAGACTTTTTTCCCACTAGTGACCTATCAGAATGTGTTTTTAAGTGTTGTTATGATGGGGAAGTGAATGGTAATGGTTTTAGATGATGATTAGGCCTTGTTTGGTGACTTTTAAAGGTCCTAATAAGTATAAACAAGTGTTGGAAGTGATTGAGAAAGTTGTGAGTTTGAGTACATAAAGTTAAACCGAAATAACGGGATAACGGGGTAAGTACGGGAGTAGCAATTATGTACCAACCGTAATGCCTTAATATTAATTGAACCATTTGACATGTAAATATTGGTTCAAGAGTAAGACATGAGGAACAAGAGTGAGCCGAGGAACGTGAGAACACCCGGTAAAGTAATTCCCCCTAGTGATAGGTATGGTTTTCTTGCAACTTGTGTCCTACCGGGTTACACCGGCTTGTATGCCAATGTGTTTTTCTGTTTGTTGGCCACCTTGCAAGATAAAGCATGTAATGAGTTTACAGTAATTCATTTATGTGGCGAATTTAGTTCCGACACCGTTAACCTCTAATATGTATTAAATCGAAACTGACCGACTCTAGAGTCGCATAAGAGACCGGTGTTCGGACATAACGTCCTAACCTACGGGAACGTTCTAACTACGGCTATCCGTGCGTTAGTTGTATGTTGTGGTTGTGTGTGATGTGTGTTGCTTTTGTTTAGTATATCATTTTTTAATGAATGTGGTTGTCCATGTGTGTCGAATGGAATGTTACCTCCCTTGTGTGTGATTAACCAAGTTTATAACACCACATGGTGTCATGTTGTGATAAGTTTCATAAAGGAACTACTAACTAATATGTATATATTATGGGGGGTGAGGAATCCGGTCGTTCCGGTCGTGCGTGTTGTTTGGGAGTTGATGTATATATTTGAATTAACTCCCACTCTGTTATGTTATGGTTGTTTTTCCTTCTTGGATTACAATCACCCACTAGCTTAACCAAAGCTTACCTACCTTGATTATTATTCGGGGCTAGGGGGAATACTGTTATGTTATGGTTGTTCTCTTTTTTTGGATTACAACCACCCATAAGCTTAACCAAGGCTTACCTACCTCATCACTATTGGAGCTAGGGGAAAATTGTGTATGGTGTGATCGGGCCAATATTAAGGCCGACACATCTATGTGAAGTATGTTGTTATGTTATGTACGTTGATCTCCGAAATCAACCCTGTATAAATATAAGGGGTAATTAAGTATAACCCGATTAAATGGGTATGTGTTGTCTAGCAAGGAATAGCTCCATTAGGGTAGAACCCTCAAGGGCCAAATGACGCAATAATGTGATCTAACCAATGTGATGTGTTAATTTATGTTTGTATCCTGTTCATTGGATGTTATTTATAAGCATGATATATGTGTATAGTTTCGTGCATGTTTTAAATATAATTGACCGCATGCTCAGACGACAAATAGTTGTGCGTGGCCCGGTAGCATGCGGGCTGCAGGATTACCATACCAGCAAAGGTGCTGACCCCCTTTGGGGGGCCCCCATACTTTTCAGGTACAATGGAGCTGGCAGCCGTTCGAGAGTAGGACGGGGTAACTGTTTATGTATGGGTGGTTATTTAGTTTAACGTGATATCGATAAAGAAATGTATTAGACTCGGTACAATTTGGTTTGTAATTATATTTGTGTTCAGAATGTAACGGACTTGTAAATGTAAAGTGTAGTGCTCGGTAATCTTGTCCATCAGACCGGTACATTGTGCATGTATTAGCCTTGTTAGCCACGTGGGTGGCTAACGGCGTGTAACACCCATTGAATTAGTCAGTGTTCATGATGTGATTTCCGCTGCGATTAATGGTTAAGTGTGGTGTTATTAGTAGGGGTGTTACAATCACTCTATGAAGAAACCCGTCTCAATCGAGAGGATCATCTCGGGGCGAAACCGGAGCCATACCGGAGCCAACCGACCACAATAGAGCCATCCGATCATGCTGGAGCCCTCAGATCATATCAAAACCAATCAACCATCCCAGAGTCGTTGCTCACAAGGGAGTCATAGATCAAACCGGAATCATCCAATCATGTCGGAGCCCTCGGATCATATCAAAACCAATCAACCATCCCAGAGTCGCTGCTCACAAGGGAGTCACAGATCAAACCGGAGTCATCCGATCATGCCGGAGCCCTCGGATCATATCAAAACCAATCAACCATCCCAGAGTCGTTGCTCACAAGGGAGTCACAGATCAAACTCGAATCATCCGATCATGCCGGAGCCCTCGGATCATATCAAAACCAATCAACCATCCCAGAGTCGTTGCTCACAAGGGAGTCACAGATCAAACCAGAGTCATCCGATCATGCCGGAGCCCTCGGATCATATCAAAGCCAAACCCATCAATCATCCTAGAGTCGTTGCTCACAAGGGAATCACATATCAAACCGGAGCCGTCTCGAACTCAGGAGCCAAGAGTCCTACAAGATCCCGAAACTACAGTGCACATCGGACGAGACTGTCAAAGCAAAATCAAAACAAAAGTCCCACACTGGCAAAGCCAAGGGCAACATCTATCACATCCCTCACAGGAGCAACCGAAAAGCATCCAATCCCAAATCAATCCACAATCAACGTCATCCTCAAATCAACCACTTAAAGCAGCGGGTTTCGTACAACCCCACAAAGTATTATAGGCTCGTCATAAGTCCTATGACTAGATGTCAAGAGGTCTAGTTGAGGCTCGTCATAAGTCCTCGTACTTTCAATTGCATTATAGGCTTGTCATAAGTCCTATAGCTAGATGTCAAGAGGTCTAGTTGAGGCTCGTCATAAGTCCTCGTGCACCCAATCAACCTAATTGTTAGTATCATAGGCTCGTCCTAAGTCCTATGACTAGATGTCAAGAGGTCTAGTTGAGGCTCGTCATAAGTCCACATACTTTCAATTGCATTATAGGCTCGTCATAAGTCCTATAGCTAGATGTCAAGAGGTCTAGTTGAGGCTCGTCATAAGTCCTCGTGCACCAAATCAACCTAATTGTTTAGTATCATAAGCTCGTCATAAGTCCTATGACTAGATGTCAAGAGGTCTAGTTAAGGCTCGTCATAAGTCCTCGAACTTCAAATTGCATTATAGGCTCGTCATAAGTCCTATAGCTAGATGTCAAGAGGTCTAGTTGAGGCTCGTCATAAGTCCTCGTGAACCCAATCAACAATTGTTAGTATCATAGGCTCGTCATAAGTCCTATGACTAGATGTCAGAGGTCTAGTTGAGGCTCGTCATAAGTCCTCGTACTTTCAATTGCATTATAGGCTCGTCATAAGTCCTATAGCTAGATGTCAAGAGGTCTAGTTGAGGCTCGTCATAAGTCCTCGTGCACCCAATCAACCTAATTGTTATTATCATAGGCTCGTCATAAGTCCTATGACTAGTTGTCAAAAGGTCTAGTTGAGGCTCGTCATAAGTCCTCATACTTTCAATTGCATTATAGGCTCATCATAAGTCCTATAGCTTGTCAAGAGGTCTAGTTGAGGCTCGTCATAAGTCCTCATGTACCCTATTATCACGTAATTTTCCCATTGCATTCATACAGTGTTCCACTTGCAACCGCATCTTAGTGCACGCATAAAACCATAGTGAGAATTTTTGGTGCCCCGTCAACCTTGATCCAATTCTGCAAGCCTCCTATTGCAGAATTGAATCAAGGGGAGACATCTGTAGACACCAAAAATTCTCACCCATTTTATTTTGAAACGAAAAATATGAAATTAAACATGCTTCTAGAAATAAGGCGGTCGTCCCCGTTTTTTACTAAAGGAATTCTCTTTTCATGGCCTTTAAATCTCACATTCCTATGGGGAAAGGGAGCACGAGCCCTTTATCGTACTCCGTTTTAACCTGCTTCCTTTTGTATACATATTTTGTTGCTTTTGTTTTAAAATATTTCACGGTTTTGTTATTACCTTGTATTATTTTACGTGTACTCTATAGATTTATACTTATTATTATTTATTATTTCTTTTTGACTTTCTCCGTTTTATCATCACTATTTTTATTATTATTATTATTATTTGTGTGTCCTTCTACTACAAATATTTTCCATTTATTTTAAGTGTTTTATCTTCATTACGAGCATTAATTTTCATTATTTCATGTACATGTGCTATTCTTTTATTTTATATCTCTTTACGTTTTTGAATCTTATTTTTTAATTGTATTCCATACTTTCATATCGTTAGATTAATCATCTCATTTGATTGTATATACTTCCTTCTGGATTCGTCATGTGTTAGAAGAGTTATCCAGTCGAATTTAGAGCTCTTATATTATTTCTCCCATCAATATACTGAAATCTGACCCAGCATAACTGGTAGTGTACTTGCCATGCAATCCCCCTAGTCCCGAGTTTGATCCTTGGCAAGGAACGGATGGCGTTTTATTGTTTGTCTTTTGTCCTGGCTCGCAGCGGAGCTTTTGTTTCGCTGGTCTCGGTAATATAGCGAATTCCACCGTGGCTCAGCCGGTAGAGTACGAAAGGAAGGAGGGAAGAAGTCTTGGGTTCGAGACTCCACCCAAACGCCTTTTATTTTTTAGCATATGAATTCTGGACCTGATGCAGCCTGCTCCTGTTTGGACCCGTTTTAACCCAAATGTCTCAAATAAGCCCAAATTCATACCTAGCCCACAGGATAATTAGACATTACCCTAAGAAACCCCACCCCTTTCTTATAACAGAACAACAAAAAAACCCTACTGTTCCCAAGTGATCGGAATTAGACACAGATCCCATCATTCCCGTTTTGAAAGGATAGAAACTTCCACTGTTTTTCACCTCGAACAGTCGCCCAGAAACAAAGCTCTCGAAAACTTCAAGCCTCTCTCGCCGGAAATTCTCCTCCCTTCTTGAGCCCCATTCCCATCGTCAATACATTAATCGACCAGAGACTTCGAGCCATAGCCATAAACCCCCTCAAAGGCTTCTCTTGCCTTACTGCATTATCGACAACGTAAGTAGACTTTCGGTCATATTCTTGTTCCAAACCTCTGAAATTTGTGATCATCTTCATCTCAGTCTCCCCGTTATGCTATTTCGAAAATTTCATCAAAATAACTCAAGCTAATGAAGGCAGATAACTGTGGTTCATTCGAGAAAATACTTCCGACGTAAAACCCATCTCCATCACCTCTATCTCCCTTCTTTCTATTTGTTTTCTTTCTTTTCGATAAAATCCGAGAGCAAGTTTCAAATGACTGGTTCCACAATTTTAATTTCGGGTGTCTGAACAACTAACTCTTGATTCAGAATCACGCCTGTCTTTTCCTTTCGTTGCGCTGCTTTGTACATTTGATCGAGAGGATGAACGTGGTTTCAGAAATCATGCCGACTGTAACTGCGTTTGCTCCTCGGTTTACTGTTCGGTTCTACTTACCACTCGTAGTTTCTGTAAATCTCTACTACTACTGCTCGGGTGTGCTAACCTGGTATGGGCAATGCAGTCCACGAACAGGATGGGTAAATATGCACTCCCTCTTGCCCTTTAGATGTCTGTACGATTGGCTTTCACTATGAGATTTAATATCCCTGCTGCTACGTTAGCCTTTTCTTTTTTCTCTCTCGTTCTCTTACAATCATGAATTCGTCTGCACCCATAACATTTTGCTTTCGGTAGCGTACTGGTCCGTCTCCAGTTTTGAGTTTCATTCATATTGTTCCTAACCCCTCATGACAGTAGTTTGATAACTGTCTCTACTGTTGTGTTCGCATCCAAATCCCGATGAGTCTGGAACATCCTTTTTACTCATCTGTTACAAGATAAAGGCCGTTTGCCCAATGGTTGACTTCGTTTCTGCTGCTTATTTACTGGAACTAACGCTCTGCTGAGGTTCGGTTGTGTTTTGAGATACTTGCAGGAAATCAGAACGTTGTATTTGGGTTATGGTGATCTTAAAATTTCTATTCCCCCTTCATTATACTCAGGTTATATGATCTTTCCTAATCCGTGAGCTAACCTGATTCTGTTTGCGCATTTTGGTTGTTGCACTAACATCCATGCAGGAAACTTTGCATGCCCCTCCTGGTATTCAACCTAACGCTAATGTGCCTAAATTTCCCTCATGATTGTGTTTGGATGTTTGTGACTGCTTGCTTTATTATCTGCGGTTCACCATGATCACTTCTCTGATGCTATGTTTGGCTGGTTTGTCTGTTTACTTTTATGCTACAAGTTACATATCAGAGAAGAGTTTGGATGTTGGCGTTTGATCTCTTTTTGTCTATCTGAAGCAGTCGCGGTCTAGCAGTTCATCCTGTTATCTGCTTTTTGTCCTGGTGTTTTTATTTAAATTGCTAGATTAATGTAAAACCAGCTTAGGAAAACATTATTTTGAGGGACAGGAGGTCAATGCAGATGGAGAGAACCTCATAATTAAAAAGCAGAAGCAAATTAGAAACTAATGTTGGACTCATTTAGTTTTTTAGTTCGTTTTCAAGGTCGGCACTAATAATTCCCAGGTTTTGATATTCATTCTTGTGGTCTAAACCTCAATTTTGGTCTCTGTACGTGGATGATCGGTGTCAAACAATTTGGCTTAAGTTTGCATCTGGTTCAAGTGTAATAAGCCGTAGGCCCAGATCCTCAACCTAGATGTTTCTTCTTCAGTTTTTTTTCTGACCGCTTAGGGAAGGGATACTAGATAACTAATGAGCAGAAAGAGCATGAACTTTTAACAGCTTGGTGTCTAGTTTATGGCTTAATCTCATTTGGGACTTAACTGATTTCTTTTGCTCTCTGTCCCTGACAGTCTTTGCATTGACTCTGAATATGTTTATTCGTCTGATTATTTGTTCATCAACTGCAATCTGTTTAATGGTCGTGATGTATATTCCTTCTGCATGAGCCTTGTATATACGGCATACTTAGCTTTTTTTCTTATGACTTCTGTTTTATTTCCTTGTACTTGTTTATTGTTATTAAGCCCTAGTTACTATGACCTGAGGCCCAAGCCATTATGATAGAGGTGTCCCCCTGGCCTGATAGACCATTGGCCTATCTCATGGTGGCGACATCCTAAACCCCAAAACACACATTTATTTATAAGCAAATAATGTTTCGTTTAGGATAGAGGGTGTTCCCCTGGCCTGATAGACCATTGGCCTATCTCGTGGCGGTAACGCCCTAAAACCCTAAAATGCACCTAATATATGTATACATATGTAATTAAATCTCGCTTCCGTTTCAGACCTTCAACTCCTTAATTCAAATTCTGACACTAGCCTCTCATCTTCTCGCCCTCCATCCTCAAATTCAAAAAAATTGTCTCTCATTTCTATGACCTTTTTGTAAATACGAAATTCCAAACTTTTCCTTTTAATAAACTCATTTCCAATTTGGATTCTCAAAAAAAAAAAAATCAAATCATCCCGAGCCCAAAATCTTCCCACCCAAACTTGGCCCGTCTTCAAACTCAGCCCATCTCAAATCGACCTGAAACTCCAAGGCCCAAGTCCATGGCCCAAAACCCAAGTCCACGGCCCAAAACCCAAGTCCACGACCCAAAGCCCAAGTCCATGCCCAATCCAAAATCGGCCCAAAGCCCAAATTCGGCCCAAAGCCTAAATCAGGCCCAAAGCCCAAATCAGGCCCAAAGCCCAAATTTGGCCCAAAATCCAAAATTGGCCCAAAGCCCAAATTCGGCCCAAAGCCCAAATTCGGCCCAAAGCCCAAATCAGGCCCAAAGCCCAAATTAGGCCCAACCCCGCACAAATCAAACCAAGTCCACACAAATCAAACCAAGTCCACAAATGTCAAACCTTGACCGGAAAACGTTGACCTTGACCAGAAAATGTTGACCCTGACCAGAAGACGTTGACCTTGACCAAAAACGTTGACCTTGAACGTCGACCCAACCATTGACCAACCCCACCCCAACCTGAACTTTGACCCGGCTCAACTTCTAAAACAAGTCAAACTAAAATCGAATTAAGCCCAACCCTTTTTTCAAACCTGGTTCTTTTCAACTCAAGCTCAATTTGTAAATTCCATTAAAAATCCAAAATCCAAAAATCTATCTTCCTAGATTTCAAACAACCATTCCATCCAAATTTCTTCAAATTTTCAAAGAGAAACCATTTTGTGGAATTTTAAAGGAAAAACTCTTCTTACATCACAGAAAACTATTCTCAAACGCAGAAAGTTCTTCTCACATACACAGAAAGTTTTCTCCTAATATGTTTCTCAAAATCAGTATTTCCTCAGCGAGAATTCCGAACAACTTCAAAAGTTTTCAAACTTAGTTTTCAACTCGAACTAAACCGTTTTCGGGGAACAAGGGATGTCTAACACCTTAAAAGAACATTTCCTTCCTGGTTAGAACATCACTTGTCTCCTTTCCAAAATAAAAATCCAAGGCGGGGCACTGGGGTCGTAATCTTCCTTGTCGCAGTCTGGATCTCTTTAGGCGGGGCATTAGGGTGACAAACCACCTCTAACTGCAGCCTAGATTTTTACAAGGCAGGGTGCTAGGGAAGTAACAACCTTCCTAGTTGCAGCCGGGATTGTAGAATCGTCTAACTCCCTTCCACTCGATTTCAATGTTTGTGGTTTTTAACACTTTTTAAACCCGGGAGTTAGAGACGTTATTAGGGTTTGACCAAGAACATCTCATTCATGATGTTTCTCTCTAAATCCTATTTTTCGACATAAATTCATTGCCCCATCTTTTGAGCCTCGACACTTAACATTAATTAAGTGTCGTGTTCGAGGGGGTACATAGGGTAATCCTTCGTGATTATCCGCCCTTTTACAACAAAAAAATGATGATTTTTTGATTTTAAAAACTTTAAGAGAGACATTTTTGACAATCATTCCTCCAAACAATTCAGTCCACCATCATCTCACTCTAAATTCAAAACATCCCAAAACATCAACCCTTTCATAATCTCAAATCCAAAAACCCGGGATCTCTACTTAGACTTCAATTGCCTCACACACTCAAATCATTATCCAAACTCAAACCATTCCAAACTCGAAACATCTCCTGAATCCCGACTTCTTCTAAACTTCTATAGTCTCATAGGCCCGAGTGCCCCACAGACCCGAACATCCCAATCTCTCCACCATTTTAAGATTCAAATGTCTCACAGACCTTGATATCCCACACCTCTCATTACATGAACACCTCAAATGTCTCATAGACCCGAGCATCTCATAGACTAACCTCTCAAACACCTCAAATATCTTCAAACTCCGTAAACGTTAAAACTTCCAAAACACTCAAAACCCTGAACTACGTAAGGTATGATCTTAACAAGAGTTGAGTACGTAGGCAGCTCATCTAGGGTGCGACCCCATTCTAAACAAAAAACCTCTTTCCCCTCTAAGGTGGCACTCATACCTCTCAAAACACTCAAACCTTCTTCGGTTCCCACAAACTTCAAACCATTAGACTTCAAGTATATTCACTCAACCTCATACTTTTCCCAAATCATCATTCTATACTCATCCGAATTCAGCAATTCCTCTCCTTGGCGCAAGCTTGGGAGAAAAGCTCGCCTCACCCACTCTTTTTCTCTCTTCCTGTCCTAATCCTATCCTATGGCTTTAATTGTATCTCTCTAAAAAGGTTTTGTAAGAGGGTAATCCCGACAATTGGAGACCGAGGTTTCCTTAGGCACCAATTCGAAGTCGTGGTCGTTGCCACTTATAAGGGGTGTAACCTAGTGCGAACCCACACAGAATCTCTAGTATGATCAGATAAGTCCTATCAATAGGCAATAAATCATCAGAGTCAATTAAAGGTTCTTAGAACCCTTCTCCTCCCTTCCTAGCTCCTTAGGTCAAACTAGGTGGTGACTCTAGTCAAATCCATCTTATAGAGGCATAAGTCCGTGTGGAGCCCATCGAGAGCGGGAGTAGAGCACACTTGCACTCCCCTTTACGCTTTCTAGGAAAGACGGACGATGTAGTAGGTATTTGAGGGATGCCAGAATAACAGGTTCTCACCCACCACAGAATGGCATTTTCTAGGATCTAGACTTCTTAGCCAGATCATATTTAGATAGACCCCCTCATACCGAAAAATCACCCTCCACAGAATATTCTATAGAGGGTGATTTTTCGGTATGAGGGGGGGGGTCTATCTAAATATGGCCTGACTGAAAAGTCGAGATCCTAGAAAATGTCATTTTGTGGAGGGTGAAAACCCGTTATTCATGGCAGCCCTCAAATACCTACTACATCATCCGTCTTTCCCAGAAAGCATAAAGGGAAATGCAAGTGTGCACTACACCCGCTCTCGATGGGCTCCACGCGGACTTATGCCTCTATAAGGCGGAATTGACTAGAGTCACCACCTAGTTTGACCTAAGGAACTAGGAAAGGAGGAGAAGGGTTCAAAGAACCGTTAATTGACTCTGAGATTGTTGCATATGGATAGGACTTATCTGGTCATGTCACAGATTCTGTGTTGGGTTCGCACTGGGTTACACCCCTTAGAAATGGCAACGACCACGACTTCGAATTGGTGCCCGAGGAAACCTCAGTCTCCAATTATCGGGATTATCTTCTTTCAAAACCTTATTAAAGAGATTCATTTAAAAGCCAAAGATAGGATTAGGATAGGAAGAGAGAAAGAGAGTGGATGAGGCAAGCTTTTCTGCCAAGCTAGCGCCAAGAAGAGGAATTGGGGAATTTGAATTAATACAGCAACAAGATTTGGGAGGAGTCTGAGGTTGAGTGAATAGACAAGACTTGGAGTTTGATGCTTTGAAAGTTGTGGGAGTCGAAGAAGGTTTGAGTGGTTAGGGAGGTATAGGAAACACCTTAGAGGGAAAAAGGGTTTTTTGTTTGAAATGAAGTCACACCCTAGATGGGCTGCCTACGTACTCAACTCCCTGTTGAGATCAGACCTTACGTAGTTCACGATTTTGGGTTGGTTGAGCTTTTGTAGGTAATCGAAGATTGGAGGTGCACGGGGTTGTTTGGAGGTGAGATGGCTGAGTGCAAAAGGTTATTTTGATTGATGTGGGTCGCACCCTGTGTGGGTTGCCTACGTACTCAACTCTCTGTTGAGATCAGACCTTACGTAGTTCACTGTTATGGCTTTTGGAAGTTTGATGTTTTGGAGTTAGAAGATGTATGAGGTTTCGAGGTTTAGAAGGGTTGGTTTAAGTTTTGGAGTTTCGAGAAGTTTCGGTTTGGATGCTAGTCTGTGAGACGCTCAGGTCTGTGAGACGTTTGAAACCTTGAGATGTCGAAGTCTGTGAGACGCTCGAGTCTGTGAAACGCTCGGTCTGTGAATGCTAAGGTCTGTGACACATTCGAATCATTGGAATGACAAAGTCTGTGAGACATTCAGAGTGTAGGGAAAATTGAATTGGGATTAAATAAGTTTTTGTTTTGAGTTGGAATTGAATCGAAGTTGAATGAAATTTTGATTTGAATTGGAATTGAAGTTGAATTGAAAGTGGATTGATTTTGAATTTGAATTTGAATTGAAGTCAAGTGAATTTTGATTTGAATCGGGAGTGGATTTGGAATTGAATTTGAATTGGATTGAATGAATTTTGATTTAAATCAAAAGTGGATTTGGAATTGAATTTGAATGAATTCGGAATTGAATTTGAGTTGGATGAATTTGAATTGAAGTTGAATGAATTTTGATTTGAATCGAAAGTTGATTTGGAATTGAATTTGAATGAATTCAGAATTGACTTTCAGTTGGGATCAAGTCTAAATTGGGTCGAATTGAACTTGATTTACATGGAAAAGGAATTAGGTTTGAATTGAACTTGGGTCGGAATTGGAAAAAGGGCCGAGTCAAAGTTCGGGTCATAGTCAATGTTTGGGCTGGGTCAAAGTCGAGGTCAAGGTCAAAATTTGGTTGGTCAAAGTTGAACTGGATGAGTCAAAATGGGCTGAGTGGGTTAATGGGCCGAGTGGGCTTAATGGGCCAAGTGGGCCAAATGGGCTTAGCTAGAAGTGGGTCAAGAAAGGAGTGGGCCAGGTTGAGTGATTTAGACCTGATTTGTTATTTGGGCTGGTTGGAGAGAAATTTTGAATGAGAATGTTGGTCTATATACATATATATACATATTTTAGGTGTGTGTTTTAGGGTTTAGGGGTGTCACCACCACGAGATTGGTCAATGACCTATCAGTCCAGGGGGACCCCTCTATCATAGTGGCTTGGACCTAAGGGCATAACTAGGGCTTAGATAGTAAAGCTTTGTACAATGGAATGAAACGAAATTTGCAATGAGGCTGGATATACAATATGTACACATATAACACACAGACAATCATATCGAAATCACTGAAGACACGACAATTAATCAAATCAACTAATAATAACAACAGACTAAATAAACAAATATGTTCACGGTTATTCAAGTGATGTATACATGGGATGAAAATTTGAAAGCTATCTAGGGCCATCTGTAATATCGATTTACAATTGGTGCAAAAAGCGACAAAAGCATAACAGAGGTAAAGCAGAATCGCCATAAAAATCAACGATGGTGTTAAGACAATGAAATAGCATAACAAAACAAGACTTTGCAATTATATGAGTGGGTTTCAAGTGAAGATTAAACCAAAATCATGCTAACATCAACTTATAAACCAAATTAATGCGCAGGGAGCAAACAGTGATGCTATAAATGTAAACATGTTGTTGGTCATGAACAAGAAGAGGTGTTGTAACACCCCATCCAACAACAACACATAACAACAATCTGCAGCGGAAAATATACTTCTTCACATTACTTAACTCGTTGGTGTTACACGCCGTTAACCACCCACGTGGCTAACAAGGCTATTACATAAACATTGTACCGGTCTGATGGACTAGATTCCCGAGTGACTACACATTATTATCCCTTTCCATTAACAACAAAACATACACATACCGATAAAAATTTCGGTCTTACTACACCTACTGCATATATACAACTTAAATGATTACCCATGTACAACGACTACCCCGTCCTACTCCCGAACGGCTTCCTACTCTTTGTACCTGAAATACGAAAAGAAGAGAAAGGGTGGCCCCCAAGGGGCTCAGCACCTTTGCTGGTATGGTAATCCCGCAGCCCACATGCTACCGAGCCACGCACAACTAATTGTCGTCTTAGCATGCGGTTGATTATATTTGGATCATGCATGCAACTGTAAACACACACACACATTTCGCCTCGGGGCTCAACAAACAGATACACATCCTTATTTGATAAGTCACTCATGGTATTCATTACCCCTAGAGTGTTTCTCCTCTAATGGAGCTACTTCCTTAATAGACGACAACTACCCATTATTCGGGTTATCCTTAAACGCCTCTTATCACAAACTGGGATTCATATCCATGATCCACATACTCCACAATTTACAACGTATAACATACATCACATAACACACTTTTCACGTTTCAACGTGCACATAACAATATCGCAATAGAAATTGCATTACATCAACAACACATAACATAACGGGTGCGGTTCTCTTAGGAGCCGACCCAAACATAGTTAATTCACTGGTGAGCCTAGAGAATGATGTCACCCCCATGGTAAGCTCGTTATACAACACTCATTACCGTCCTAATAGTCGGACGAGTAACTTAAGTTAAGATGGTTTGGGTTTTGTGGCCCGAACACACCACACAAACACATGTTCCCCCTAAACCGATCATAAGTCAGAATAGCTAAGCTTTGAAGTAAGCTAATGGGAGATCATAACCTGTGGGGGAAACAATCATAACAGAGAGAAGGGTAAGGCTAAGAAGGATACCCACTCCCAAACAACGCGCGACCGGCCTAACCGGATTCCTCACCACTGTTAGTACATACTTACTTTTAGATATTAGTTAGAGCCCCACTATGGAGTCTATCACATCTACACACCATACAGTATTATAACAGGGTTAAACATACAAGGGAGGTCCCTACATTCACATACACATATCACACAATTAACACACGCATAGCCGTGGTCAGAACGTCCCGTGGTTCGGGTCGTTTAATCCGAATACCGAACTCTCATGTGATCCCTAGACTCAGTTAACTAAGGTTTAACGACTTTCGAGGTTAAAGGTATCGGAGTTTAACACGCCACCAATAAATGAATTACTGTACACTCATTACATGTTTTATCTTACACGTGGAAAACATACAGAAAACTCAATTGGCATACAAGCCGGTGTAATCCGGTAGGACACAGGTTGCAAGAAAACCATACCGTCACCGAGTCCACTCTATCATGTCCACTTATGTTCCTCGACAATTCACGAACAACTGGTAACATTAAAGTTGCCTTCATTAACATTGGGGGTACATGTTTGTGTAACGTTGAATGACCCTGGTTACACACGTTAACTAGTTAAATAACTTCACATTTTTTAACTTGTTTTACCTCACATTTTATTACAACTTTTCACTCACTTAATTGTCATTATATCTCACCTAACAGTCCCTAACAACTTTATAACATCATTACTTATCTATCCCCCATCATTACACATCATTTTCATACCTTAAACACATTTTTAGAGTGGTCCGGGACTTGTCCTTACCTTAAGTCCCGGACCATCACTTAATGAAACTCTCGGTGATTTTACAGCTGGTGGTCCGGACCTTGTACTCCACCCCAAGTCCACGGACCAAAGCTCTGGTGAACTCTCGGCCCTTTTTTGTGCATGGTCCGGGACATCATCCACTACCTAGGTCCCGGACCACTATAACAGAATCCCAAATATGACATTTTCAAGTCTTGTTTCATCTATTCTCTTCATCCATTGATTACCCAAACTTCATACATGAACTTAGGCATATTCTATTACCAAAATATCACTTTGATTCACCTTACAACATTGTCCAACTTGTTACCCAATTTTTTCTTTCTTACAAAATCTCTTAACACTTGTAACATTTTCCATTTGGTTTCCTATGTGGTGTTTCACCTATGATAACTACTATCCCAAAATGCTTTCTCCTCATTTTAACATCATCTCCCAAGCATCTTCTCTTACTAACTAATTCTCCTTTTCACATCTTACCTAAACCATTTCCTCTTTGTACATCAACATTACCTAAACCTAACAAACTTCTCCAAGACTTTATTACATCCCAAAAAAAAAACACTCATTGAATTCCTAGAACTTCCAAGACAATACCAAAGTCCTTGTAACACTCTACAACACCTTAACACATGTTTTCTTCTCTAATAACATTCATTCATTCCTCACATTTCCTAGTTCACCAAAACTCATTTAAAACACTTAGAACTCCTTATACATTTTCCAAATTTTGCCATAGCTTCTCTTGTATATTTCCACATCCAAACACTTAGGTTTTTACCTTATTTCACTCAAGAACACCTAAGATCCATTAAGGACTTCCTCACACACATAACTTCACCAAATTTACACTACATCACAATATAGTGCATAAACTTAATTGCTTGGCACTTAGGCCCTTAAATAACATGGCTTTTAGGCCCTTAAATTGCATAAACCTTAAACACTGAATTTCCACATGCATATATTGCCGTTGACCTGCGAATACACCCAACAATACATATGCCCTTTAATAATCTCCTTAAGAACATTTTACTAGGTCATTCACCTTTGGCTCCTAGGTATTTTATTAAGCAAAATCAAGCTCATTTTCCTAAGGCATTTAAACTACATTGAGATAGTTGTTTACCTCTTTTCCTCTCAAACTTCTTTCTTGTTTCCTTGACTAAATTGGCAAGGCTTTTAGTTGCTTGTCTACTTCTAAACATTATACAAATAATATAATGAGTATACAAGCTTTAAGCTTCATCTCATTGTAAACCCTAGTTTACATATATTACTTAACACATTAAGGTAATTGTTTACCTTCGGAATTGGAAGAGAGCTTGAATAAGTATCAAGAGAGGACTCCTCCTAGCCCTTGAATGATTGGAATGTAGCTAGAACAAAGCAAGGTAACTACACCATTAATGCTGATTTTCGGTCAACATAAAAACATGGAGGAAACATGGATTTTCTTTGAGTATCCTTCCTTGAAGCAAAGGAGAACAACAAGGTTGAAAATATGAGCTCAAACTCCATCAATGGTGAATCTCCATGGCATCAAAATTGAGTTCTTGAAGATTTGATAAGATACAAGTGTGGAGCTTGGTCTAACTAAGACAAATATGGTCTTAGAATTTGATTTGGAGCATGGAGTTGGATTTGGCAAGGAAATGAAGATGGAGAAGAGGCTACTATAGCCATCGTTTTTGAAGAAGAAAGAGAATGAAGACCGTGTGAAATGAGAAGGAAGAAGAGAATGAGAAGGTAAGTAGCTAGCTTAAGATATTTATTTGTTAAAAGCAAATAGTAACTTGCTTTAACCTTTATGTATTTATTTGATAAGTGCTAGCAAGGGTGGTGACTCACACCATGAAAACCGGCCCCCATTTAATAAGAAGGGTGTTTTGGTCTTTGTTGACCAATTAACTTACTTATAATAACATATGTTACAAACTAGCTTATAAAGTTACTATTCATAAAAACAAGGCACATAGAAGTGAAAAAATTGATTTCCCATTGATATAGACTTCCAAATGTGTTACAAAGTAGTACACATATTGATTAAAGAGTAATGATGGACATTTAGCCATTCAAACTCATTTACAAGAAAATGTTTCAAAAACGTGCTTTAAGACTCCTTAAAGCACTTTTTGTGTTTTAACTTGTTTTCAAGCTTGGTTTTCTTTGGTAATTGATTTAATATGTTCATTAACATATTTATAAGGTATAGGCATGACCATTAGGTCTTATACATATTTATCCCAAGCTTAGAGCACATTTTTGCTCTTATTGACTTTAAGGTATATTCTTGTGTTTTGTTTGGTTTAACTGTCTACCAAAGTTTCCTAAGGACTTAATTAGCCTTATTAAATCATAATTGAATATTATTAAGTCTTGGTAGGCTCTTTGGGTCCTAACCAAGTTTACTCCAAGCTTAGAGCATGTTTTTGCTCAAACTGTGTCTTAGTGTTTTATTGCATTTTACTACGGTTTAAATTGTTCACTGATGTTTCTAAGGCACTTTTTAGCCTCTACATACCATAGTTTAAATGTTTAACAACATCTTAAGGTTTGGGGTATTTCAATCTACCCCCCTTAAAAGAACTTCGTCCTTGAAGTTCACACTTCCCACACATCATTAGATTAGAATACGGGGATTACTTATAAAAATAAAACTTCCATAACCAAACACACTTTACATCACAACCTCGGACTTAATGGTCCGGGTAACACATTCACATCCATACATAACATAACATACTCACATGATAACCTCGGACTCAATGGTCCGGGTATCTTAACAACATTGACACATACATAACAACCCTTAGACTCTTGGGTCTGGGTACCATAACAACATTTAGACACATAGGTCTTGATAACATACGCTTTTGGAACTCAAGGTCAAAATAATTTATTACACATACCACATAACATGTCACAACATGTATAGCAATCAA
>JAIOTZ010002077.1:0-24161 GCA_023374045.1 Limonium bicolor | reverse complement strand
CCTTCATCGGAATGAATCTGGCCACCTTGGTCAGTCGGTCAACAACGACCCATATCATATTCAAGCCTCCCCGAGTAGGCGGAAGCCCAACCACGAAGTCCATGGAGATGTCATGGAACTTCCATTCGGGAACGGGCATTGGCTGTACCATGCCACCAGGACGACGGTGCTCAAACTTGACCTTCTGGCAAGTGAGACACCTAACAACATAATCTGTCACATCTTTCTTCATACCGGTCCACCAGAAATATCTCTTCATACCCTTGTACATCTTTGAAGCTCCGGGGTGAATAGAAGTAGAAGAACAATGTGATTCACTCAATATGCGCTCCTTCAGCTCAGCGCTACTTCGTGGAATACAAAGTCGGCCATTCAGCCTGATCAAACCATCATCATGAAGTCGGAAGTCATACTTCTGACCTTCGAATGTGCCATCGATAAGCTTCTGTTTGATCTCTTGTATGTACTGATCTGACATCTGAGCACTCCGCACCTCTTCAACCAAGCTAGAGTGAGAGATAAGCGAATGGAGAGAGTGTGCTCGGCGACTCAATGCATCAGCTACAATGTTTGCTTTACCTTCCTTGTACTGAAGGTTAATATCATAGTCAGTAAGGAATTCAACCCATCTTCTTTGCCTCATGTTCAACTCCTTCTGAGTGAACAGGTATTTCAAGCTCTTGTGATCTGAATAAATCGTCACATTCACTCCATACAAATGGTGTCGCCATATCTTCAATGCGAAGACAATGGCACCCAATTCTAAATCATGCGTAGGATAATTTTCTTCATGTCGCTTCAACTGTCGGGAGGCGTAAGCCACGACCTTCCCGTGTTGCATCAAAACACAGCCCATACCTTTACCTGACGCATCACAGTACACCTCAAAACCATCAGTACCCTCTGGTATAGTAAGAATCGGTGCAGAAGTCAAAGCATCCTTGAGCTTCTGAAACGAGATTTCACAGTCCTCAGTCCAATCAAACGGTGCATCCTTCTTTGTCAAGGATGTCAGCGGTTTCGAAACACTAGAGAAATTCCTCACAAACCTCCGATAATAACCTGCCAGACCGAGGAAGCTCCGAATGTCGGCAAAACCGTCTTCGGTCTAGGCCAGGTTGCCACAGCATCAATTGGCCGATCCAAGCGATCCCGGCCTCAGAAATAACATGACCAAGGAAAGAGACTTGGTCTAACCAAATTCACACTTTGAGAAACTTCGCATAAGCTGGTTCTCTCTCAATGTTGCAACACACTCCTCAGGTGAGCTTCATGCTCCACCTTGGACTTAGAATAAATGAGAATATCGTCGATGAAGACAACTACTGATCTATCCAACTGATCCCGAAACAAACGATTCATCAAATCCATAAACTTTGCTGGTGCATTAGACAACCCAAACGGCATGACCGTGAATTCATAGTGCCCATATCTGGTACGGAAAGCGGTCTTCTCTATATCACTGTCTCTGATAGCAATCTGATGGTAACCCGATCGCAGATCGATCTTAGAGAATACAGATGCACCTCTCAGCTGATCAAACAAATCATCGATACGTGGCAATGGGTAACGGTTCTTCACCGTCACAGCATTCAGCTCTCTGTAATCGATGCAGAGGCGGAGACTCCCATCCTTTTTCTTCACAAAAAGGACTGGTGCTCCCCATGGTGAGACGCTAGGGCGGATAAATCCCTTGTCTAGCAGGTCTCGCAGCTGTTCTTTGAGCTCAGTCATCTCAGCTGGAGCCATACGGTAGGGCGCCTTCGCTATAGGTCCGGTGCCCGGTACCAAGTCAATCTCAAACTCAACTGCCCGTGTAGGCGGCATGCCTGGGAGCTCCTTAGGAAAGACATCAGGAACTCCGACACAACCGGTACATCTGGGCTAAACTCCGGGGGTCTCTCTCTATGTCCTGGACATAGCAGAGGTATACATCATTCTTCCTTCTGATTTCGTGGTACATGGCCATGGCGGAGATGATCTGTGTCGAAGGCTCCCTGGGCCTCTGGCGGTATGAAATGGTAACCCCAGACGGACTCCTAAGAAGCAGACGGTGCTCGGCACATAGGATTCTGCCCTTGTACCGCTCCAACCAGTTCATCCCCACAATCACATCAAATCCGAGCCCCTCGAATTCTATCAAGTCGATCGGGAACTCTTCATTCTTAATTCGGACGGTGGCATCTCGGTAATAACGGGTGCATCTGATCCGCTCCTTAGACGGGAGAGTGACTAAGAAGTCAGGGATCTCCTCCCCATCTAGCCCCAGTCTCCTCGCAAATGAGAGTGAGACAAACGTATGTGAGGCTCCAGAGTCGAACAAGATCGACGCATCCACGCCATTCACTGGGAAGGTACCGGTGAGGATAGTGCCGCTTCTGCCGGCCTCTGCCTCTGTACACACACTCAGTGTACCTTCCGTCCCGAGTGCAGCGCCTAATTATTTCATAAACTTGATAAGTATATTGGTAACAACACGGGTGGAATGCTCAAGAAATCAACACTACTTTATTCATAAAACTCATCGTTACACCATGATGGTATTACATTGGCTACATCGCTCGATAACTTAACATACTTAATGCATCACATACTTAACATACAACTGGCTTCATACTTTACATGATTACACATAACTTCAGAACTGTCTAAAGGTTAAGTTCAGTCTTCCAGGTTTCATGTGTGTGGCATTGATTATTGTCGGAGGCGCCGTATTCAATTTGATCTTCTTGATACCATGATACAGCATCCTCGACTGCCCACCCATGATTAACACATCTCCAGACTCCAATACTAACTTTCTTGCGAGGTCCGCACGCTTCTGCTCGCCGTACATAAACACTGCGGTATCACCAATGGACCAAGACACCACGGGTACTCCCTTACTAAGAGACTCGGGCGACTCGTCCTTGTCTGTGGTGTAAACCCAACCTTCCACCTTTCTGGTAGAAATTGACAATACACAAATCTGCCTTGATACTTGGGATTTGTTCCGGTTCAACTTGCTGAGCAATTCCCACGGTGTGATTAACAACCGCAAGGAACTCCTCAGGTATACTCGGTATGGTAGCTCCATCTTCAGCTCGTGTGTCTTGATATGACTTGGTGTAAGGGTTCCAATCCTTACCCATGCACATCATTTTAAGTTCATTCTCGCTCCACTTGGGTATTCGGGTGTGTAGAAGCCTCCAGGTGCTGCTCCAAGCTCGTTGCAACGTCGGATGATGTGGATTTGTGCTTCGGGTGTCAAGTATCCCTTAAATAAGATCATACCTGGCTGGATAACTTGACACTGTTGCTGGATAGTCGGCAATGTCGATGGTGGTATCTCCGGGGTTCGGTGTGGGTGGGATTGGATAGCAAATATTGAAGGTCCCTAAGGTTTACAAATCTCCTAATTTAGGTGGTTTCACTTTATACTTTAACTCATTACTTATGTGGTTATTATTTAGACCCACTAACACACATGCATGAAAATGCGGTAAGCAATCACTTATCTTACTTAATGGTTTAAGGGGGTACCTGGTCTAGAAGACGATCCTGGTGCCTCTGACCGGTCCACCACGTTCAAGGCAGCCTTGCCTGCTCCTGGCCCCTTCCCCTTCTGGGAATCAGTATTCCCTTGCCCTGAGGATGGCTGATAGGTAGATTTCGGGCCTCAGTGGTAGCAGTGGCCTTACCCTTCCATTGCCCTCTAGGCCTATAGTTTCTGCCATCGGGGTTGCTGTAGCACTCAAAGTCACGGTGCCCCAGCTTCTTGCAGTAGTGGCACAGCACATCGTTCCCTTGCAGTCCTTACCGGGATGGTCACCCTTGCACCACTTGCAGAAATAGTGGCGCTCCGGTGCAGAGCCCGTACTGGCTGCTATTACAACACACAATCAATACACACTTCACAACATAACAATACATACTTGAATTCGATATTCGAAATTTATTAGTTACCCTTGGGCGGGTGAGAGCGTAAGGGCTTAGCCGCATAGGCATAAGTGAGCTTCAGTGGCTCCTCAGTGGTAGTGGGCTGGGCTTGGCCCTTGCTTTCTTGCTGCTGCTGGCCCTTCTGGGGCTGAGGGTAAGGTTTCCTCTTCTTCCCTCCTTGGTACCCTTGCGAGCTTTGGCCCTCGCTCGAGACCTTGCGCTTATGCGCATTCTCCTCGTCCCTTAGACGGACGGTGATCTCCACCTTAGCAGCGGCATGATAGCACTCCTGAGTTTCAAGGTGTTAGTCATGCCCCGCAACACATTTACACACTCCATATAACACAACTTATTCACACTTAGACTTTATGGAAATTTACCTGCAAGGTATTGTACTCGGCTGGCCCCATGCCATAGCGTAGGCGGTGGCTCAACCCACTGTAGAATCGGTTTACTAAGACCCGGTTCGAGTAACCAAGGTCGGGTAGAAGATGAACAAGGTCGGTGAAGGCGGTGTAGTAGTCGTCCACCGTCATTTTATCTCCCTGCTTCAGACTGTCAAGCTCTAGGCGCTTCGCCTCTTGCACATGCACGGGATAGTACTTGGCCCTCAGCAATGCCGTGTACTGCTCCCAACCGAAATCCGGGTCGGCCAAGTTCTCAGCCCTCACTAGCTTCCACCAGTTCCTAGCCGAACCCTTCAAATAAAACGCAGCAAGTCGGACCTTGGCATCAGCAGGAACAGCCAAAGTCTCATAGGCGGTCTCGAGCTCCGAGATGTATGCCTCTAGCTTAGAAGGGTCGGTCTCCCCTTTGAAGGACGGGGGCCTCAAATCGGCCAACGCTTTCACCCAATTAGTTTCGCGTGGCTGAGGTGGTGGTGGTGGTTCAGGCTGCTCCTGACCAATGGGCGCTTGCTGCCCCTGCTGCACTGCAGCGATTATCTGAGGCACAACTTGTGCTAGGGCGGCCGCTACAGCTTCGGCCATCATTTGAGCGGTGGGGTTATCCCCCGGGTCACTTGGACCAGGCCCTCCTCGGCCTCGTCCTCGCGGTCGCCCTGCCATCTGAACATACATGAGAGCACATTAGTATTGTGCTTACAAACTTATCGAACCACATGTTATAACGTCCTTTGGACGACAATGTTTAAATTCCTAACTCGGTATATTCCTAGGCTCGGTTGTCGGTAATCAGAGCGATACTTCGCTCTGATACCACTTTTTGTAACACCCCATCCAAAACCTTAACACTTAATCAAAAATCGCAGCGGAAATCATTACTTAAATATATACCAAAAAGGGCGGTGTTACACGCCGTTAGCCACCCACGTGGCTAACAAGGCTGTTACATAATATGTATCGGTCTGATCACACGAATCCCGAGCATACTTACAACCTTCCAAAAATGACCATCCAAAAAGAATTACAATATACCGAGTGTAACTGTTCAAAAATCACTAACCAACTTTACATCCACCAAAAATAAACGACCTCGAGTGTACAAACACTACTCGGGTTCAACATCCAAAAACAAAAAATATCAACATCCTAGGATCTAAAGCCAATCTGCTTCCTCGATCCTCATCCTGCAAATAAACATAGCCCCCAAGGGGGTCAGCAACCTTTTGCTGGCATGGTTAACGTGCAGCCCGCTGACTACCGGGATACACGCAACTATTTGTCATTATTACATGGCGTTGATTTTATCATACAACATGCATATATATAACAGGAGCTATTGCAGAACAATAACAACACATACATAGTGAAAACAGTTCACTTTGAATAACAACCAACATGGTTAGTCAACTTGTAAGCCTAGAGGATGTCTTCATCCTCATGTTAAGCTTAACACATAACACATTACTGTTTAGTTAGTCGGGTGAGTAACTTTAACTTGAAAGATGAGACGAGCGTAGTGACCCGAACACATCAACACATAATTTCCCCCTAGCCCGAGTGGAAGTCAGGTAGGTAGCTTTGGCTAAGCTATGGGAGGTCGAATTCCCCATAAAAGGAAGACTACCCTAACATAAGGAGAGAGCCGAATCTGATGCAGATGTCGACACCCATACATACACGCGTGACCGGAACGACCGGATTCCTCACTCCCCGGTTAGCACTCGTTAGAAGTCCCACAATGGGAGCTTAACATAATCTCACACAAGAATGTGTTTAAGTCCAGTTAGAACAAGCAAGGGAAGTAAGGCATAATTCATCAATACACATCACAACCAAACACACATAGCCGGGTTAGAACGTTCCTTAGGTCGAGGGACGTTATTACCGGATACCGCTCTCGTACGTTTCCTAGCTTGGGTTAGTAACGGTTAGCACGCATTTGAGGTTACCGGTATCGGTACACACACGTCACAATAATAGTAAGAACTGTAAACTCGTTTCATGAATTAATCTTACAAGGTTGTAAACACGCAAAAACACAAGTAGCACACAAGCCGGTGTAAACCGGTAGGCAACGGACTGCAAGAAAACCATACCTTGGTCCTTGCCGCTCTAGTGGTCCACCGTACGTGGTTCCTAAACACGATTGATAATGTCGGTTAATTAATATACTAGACCCTTGATAAACTTGTTACTTCACATTCCTTGTTTATTCTTCTTTCACACTTTATTATGATTTTTCCCCATCTTTTTTAGTTGTTATTATAGTCCCCATACATGTTCTAGACAAACCCCCACAAACGGGAGTCAAAACGGGGCTCAAACGAGCAGTTATGTTGAAAACAGTGACATGTCCGAACTTGTGTCCGAACATCAATGTTCGGACACAAGCCGAGACTCAGGATTGAATTGAAAACTGCCATTTGTCCGAACTTGTGTCCGGACATCAATGTTCGGACACGATGCGTCCGAACTTGTGTCCGGACATCGAAGTTCGGACACAAGTCGAGGGTTAAAACTTGTGAAAATTGGGGTGTCCGAACTTGTGTCCGGACATCAAAGTTCGGACACAAGTCGAGACTAAACCCGAGGAAAAATTTTGAGGCGTCCGAACTTGTGTCCGGACATCAATGTTCGGACACAAGTCGAGACTGAAACTGGGAAGAAAAATTTTTTAACGTGTCCGGACTTCAAAGGTCGGACAGAAGTCCGGACATCACTGGAACTCGAAAAAAATTTTAAACACGGCGTGGCATGTCCGAACTTCCAAGTCCGGACGGAAGTTCGGACGTGCCTGTAAGTGCATTTTCAAATAGCGTTTTCAACACAGATTTACACCCAAACTCAATACAATTTTTGCATTATCTTCCCATAGACATTACATGTCTTTCCATATCATTTAGCCCAACAAAACACCTTGACATCAACTCTTTCAAAATGCCAATTTGTATACCAAATCCATCAATTTAACAACAACAACACAATGTATAAAACCCCCAAGGGTTGGCACTTAAACAACAACAATTTAAACACTGAATTTCCTCATATTATTTGCAACACCTGCATTTCACTGAGCATTTATTTGCACTTAAACAAAAACACATCTCAAGCTCATACATGGTTTTAAGGTAAGTTTATTACCTTGGTTTGCTTTTCGACTTTCCCCCTTTCTCTTTACTTGTTCCTCAATCGGTATTCAACGGGGTAAATTGCTACACTAATGACCAAGCCAAGATAGCCACAATGAGTATTTAGGGTTTATAACTCCTTTAACCCTAGAATTAGAAATTGCTTGAACACAAGGAGGGAATTACCTTTTATTTCAAAATGAAATGCTTGGTAATGGAATTAGGGCTAGCTCCAACTCCTCAAGGAGATTGAACAAGCTAACAAGGAGAACAAGCATGGTGTTCAAAATAGAGAAAAACCGATTTCAAGAAGGAAATGAAGGAATGAGTGAGTTTTTGATTTCCTTCTTACCTTAGAACAACAAGAAGACTCTTGGCTTCAAGAATGTGAAGCTTTCTCTTCAAAATGGGGTACACCCATGGAGATGAAGTATGGTGTTTTGAGATTTCGAAAGGTACAAAATGATCTCCAAGATGAGAGGAGTATTTTGGTGAAAGAATTTCTTGATTTGGAGCTAAGATGTGGAAGTTACAAGAGATTGAAGTTGGGCTCCTTTGGCTTTGTGAAATCGCCATGCTTGGCAAAACAAAGAAAGAGAAAGAGAGTTGGGTGAGGGAGAAGGCAATCGTGAGTGAAGAGAATGAGGGGGAGAGAGAGAGTGAGAGAGAGTTTTGTGTGTGAGAGGGAAATAAATGTATTTTATGTTTTGTAGTTTTGTGAGTAAAGTAGAATTAATAGAATAGAGAGGGTAATAAAAATCTGATTTTTATTTTACAATGTGAGAGAGTGGCACTTGGTCATTAGTAGATAACACCCGTTAGTTCCGAACTGTCAGTTTAACAGTCCGGGTCCGGTTTCCGGAATATATATATTTTTGATTCTAAAAATTCTTAGACTTTAATTAGTATATAATTATAGTTATAAAATCAACTATAATTTATACAAGTCCGCTTTGAGGCGTTTAACGTCACGTTTTTCAGTTTCTTGAAAAACGTGTTTAAAGCCTCGTTTGTGCATTTAATCCATTATATGGATTCGTTTCTTTCGGGAATTTCTCCCACATGTTCTTAATAACTACTTAAGTCTTAAAATGTATTAATTATGTAATTAACTAACATATTAAGGTTTGGGGGGTATTTCATTTACATTTGGTTTCCATGGGTTTCACCCATAATAACCTCTACACCAAAGTGTTCCTCACCATCATAACTCATATCCCAAGCATCTATCTTACTAAACCAAATCTTCTTTTCACAAAACTCCTTAAAGTCCTTCTCAAACCTTATCTAAACATTATTCCACTTGCACATAAACAACCAAACCTTAAACAAACTCCTCCAAGACTTTAATACATTCTCAAAAAAACAATATTGAATTCCTAGAACTTCCAAGACAATGCCTAAATCCTTATAGCACCTTAGAACACCTTAATGCATGTTTTCTTCCTTAGTGAAGCATGTATCCATTCCTAACAATTCCTAGTTCACCCAAGTTCATTTAAGCACTTAGAACTCCTTATACGTTTTACAAATTTCGCCATGGGTTCTCTTAGCACATCATCATTCCAAAACTCATAGTTTTCACCATTAACACTCAAGAACACCTAAATCCATCAAAAACACCATCACCCACCAGACTTCACCAAATTTACACTATATCACAATATAGTGCATAATTTAAATTGCTTGGCACTTAGCCCTTAAATGCATGGCTCTTAGGCCCTTAAATTGCATAAATCTTAAACACTGAATTTCCACAATACATAAGCCTTTGACCTGCAATTACACACACCAAGACATATGTTCCTTTACTAGTCTCCTTGAGAACACCTTACTAAGTCATTCACCATTTGCTCTTTAGGTAGTTTTAGCAAGCATTATAAGCCCATTTCTCCTAAGGCATTAAACCACATTGAGATAGCATATTTACCTCTTTTCCACTCAAACTTCTTTCTTGTTCCCTCATAAAACCGGTAAGGCATTTCTTTCCTTGTCAACTACTAAACAATATACCAATATTGAAATGAGTATATAAGCTTTATGCTTCATCTCATTGTAAACCCTAGGTTTACATTATTTCAAAAACATTAATGTAGTGTTTTTTACCTTGATCTTTGAAGAGAGTTGGAATATCTATGAAGAGGGGACTCCACCTAGTCCATGAAAGATTCAAATGGAGCTAGAACAAGGCAATATAAGAGCACCATTAATGGTGAATTTTCGGACAACACAAAACATGGAGGGAACTTGATTTTTCTTTGAGTTTCCTTACCTTGAAGCAAAGGAGAACAAGAATATGTGAAAAGATGAGCTCAAGCTCCTTCAATGGTGAATCTCCATGGCACCAAAATTGAGTTCTTGAAGATTTAAAAAGAGGGAAGTGTAGAGCTTGACCTAACTAAGACAAATATGGTCTTGGAATTTGATTTGGCCAAGGGAGCTAGAAGATACAAGTGGTCAAAGCTTGAAGATGGTATATGTGCTGTAGCACCACCGAGAGAGAGCATGGAGGGAGGTTGGAGACGTTGGAAGTGAAGGGAAATGAGAGAATGAAGATAAAACTTGCTTTTGGAGATATTTAAGCTAAAAGCAAATAGTACTTTTGCTTTGTCATTACTTAACTTACTTATTTGTTCAAATGTGGTGAGTCACACATGAAAAACCGGCCCCCATCTTTACCTAGGGGTATAATAGCCTTTGATGACTCATTTAAATACTTATAACAACATATGTTATAAACTAGCTTATTAAAGTTACTATTCATAAAACAAGGCACATAGAAGTGAAATTTTTGATTTCCCATTGATATAGCCACCCAAATGTGATACTATATAGTACACATGTTAATATAAAGAGTAATGATGGACATTTAGCCATTCAAAACTCATTTACAAGACAATTTTCAAAAACGTGCTTTAAGACTCCTTAAAGCACTTTTTGTGTTTTAACTTGTTTTCAAGCTTGGTTTTCTTGGTAATTGATTTAATATGTTCATTAACATATTTATAAGGTATAGATATGACCATTAGATCTTATACAAATTTATCCCAAGCTTAGAGCACATTTTTGCTCATATTGACTTTAAGGTATTTTCTTGTGTTTTGTTTGGTTTAATTGTCTACCAAAGTTTCCTAAGGGCTTAATTGGCCTTATTTAATCATAATTGAATATCGTTGAGTCTTGGTAGGCTCTTTGGGTCCTAACCAAGTTCACTCCAATCTTAGAGCATGTTTTTGCTCAAACCGTGTCTTAGTGTTTTATTGTGTTTTACCATGGTTTAAATTTTACACTGATGTTCCTAAGGCATTTTTAGCCTTTAAATACCATAGTTTAACATTTACACAACATACCAAGGTTTGGGGTATTTCAATCTACCCCCCTTAAAAGAACTTCGTCCTCGAAGTTCACATTTCCTCGCACCATTGGATTGGAATACGGGAATTACTTATAGCCATAAAACTTCCATTATCAACCACCCTTTACATCCAACCTTAGACTTAATGGTCCGGGCAACATATCCACATTATACATAAAATATCATACTCACATGGTAACCTCGGACTTAATGGTCCGGGTACCTTCACCACACTTGCACTTACATAATATCCCTCAGACTCTTAGGTCTGGGTGACATAACCACATTTGGACTCGTAGGCCCGGGTAGCACATCAATTCAGAACCCACCCACATTAGAACTCAAGGTCTAAAATAATATTTATTACTTATTCCACACAACATGTCTTAGCATGTATATCAAACAGAAATACCTTTCCATCTCTCCATGGGTTCGAATCCCACGTTGAGTAAATATACACTGTGATCCCGCAGAACCCGGTCGCGATGGACACCTTCTGGTCCCCGTTCCTTTGGGAGATCAAAACATTCACTTAATTTTTAACATATGTACTTCTCATGTCACCGGTCCGAAGACAAAGGCTCATACGTCCTCAGCTCGTGAGCAAGTACTACAAAAATATTCTTTACTAAGTTAAGTATAAGAAGATCTTTTATTCAAAATATTAATCGATTGTTTGAAAACACCAATTGAAAATCCTTTGAAAACACCACACAACTCCAAGTCCAATTTATGCTCCTTGTATTTTCTTAACTTGGTTGTTTGTGACCACTTACAGGGAGCTTCAAGAGTCATCCAACCCTGATGTGATCAGCATCAGTGTTGAACTATCTTTCCACCCCAATTTGTGTTCGGCTTCCCTTGATCTCATGATAATCAAGTTTCACCTCCCACTTCTTTTTCAATCAACATTTAATTCAAGCATATCCCATTTTCTATCTTTGAACTTCTAGTCATAATCATAACATCTCCAAGGGATAGAACTCCGTCTATCAATCATCACCCAAATCCAACTTAATTCAAGTTACCTAGGGAATTTAATTCTCACTAGGTTCTATGTCGGTCTTATAACCCTTCATAAATCACAACACTGTATATATATACATATATTTTTTTATCAAAATACAATACATGGTTTACATTTATGCACCGTCGGGGTTTTAGTTCCCGGGAGCTTTACTCCCCTCCACTTGTACTCTCACACACCACTGTTAACAAGATAAACACACTTCACACAATGGTATTCGCATCTTCTGTGCGCAATTACCACAATTTAACCACAAATAAATGCGTATGTTTATATAACACACGCGCCAACCATCATAACAAATCATTTTGTGCTATGCACAACCCAGTTCACGTACACTTGTACGGTAAAACACACTAAGTGGTTTTGCGCTCTACCCCCCCTTAAAAGGATTACGCCCACGTAATCAATCACTAAACCTTGGCTTAAATGTTCTGCCGTCGTGAAGTGTTTTAACTTCCACGCGGTCTATTACACAATGGATTCTGATTAGAGGATCTTAACCATATTGGCGGTTTAGTCCCTAAACCAAGAATTCGCATTGGAGTTCTAACTCATAACCGGTTTCGGTCCTGGCCTGTGGGGCTTTTAGGCATTGTTAACTAGCCATTTATTCATTTTCACCATGTATATTCAGTATCTAGTGCATGGGCTCTCTGGCCTCTGTTGCGCAACTCTGATAGTTGTAGAGCTAGTTTGCCCCACTCGTTACTGTTACTATATTGTACATCTCCAATGTATTACCCTTATCTTGGGAAGGATGGTTTCTCAACCGACGCATGGTATCTCTTACCCTGAGCGAATTCGGTGAGTTTCAAAATTCCATCGACTTCTCCAATAGCTTACAGCGTAAACTACTATGTAATTCACAATGATTGACTTACTTCTACCGACTTACTGTCGGTTGAGATTGAGCTACTACCTAATGTGTAGTGCTCTCTCAGTTATTTCTCACACCTGGGGTATATCTTATACTGACATTTGGTATTTAGTGTTACTATAGTTATTTACTGTTAATCATGTCTCCACCTCTGGTTTTGTACATGTATTCTTTCATTCCTGCGGCCTTGCATTACCTATGCATCGGCCATTATAATATTATTCCTCCACGATTACCATGCTTCTGATTCCTAGCTATCCCACTTGATCATTACTGTGCAAGTGCAATACCAAAACACTCAGTCATACAGAGTGCAGAGGCGTAAACTCTTGACAGTTAATCTCTCATGCGATTGCGATAGGAATTTACACTGTGTTTTACTGAAATTCTTATCACAAATACTTGTCACTGGCTTACTGCTCGGTTCGTTTGCTATCATTTACTGCTGTGCCTCCACTGGGTTTAACTCATAACTCTGCTCACTCCCCATTTTATCATCTAACAATACTCACACAACGGTCGCTTATTGCGCACCGTATCCTTACTCATTATACAACATCAATTTATACTGCATCCGCTATTATATTAGCTTCCGCTATTACGCTGGGTTTATCTGGTCACTTATTTGGCTGATTTTTGAATATACTACTATTTTTTTTTTGAGCCTTTATGTTTCTGAGCTTGAGCGTGTTCGCTACACATTTAGCTTCACACACCTATGGTGATTGCTATCAGACTTATTACTCTTCCTGTGTACACAACTGGTACGAGCACTTCTTTTCGTATTATTTTATTCAAATCATCCTGGGGTAATAACAACGTGGTCCATCCTCCACATATTTCTTGAACTTGGTCCACACAACTACCGCTCTCGCGGTTTCACAATATCGAGAGGTATCCCCACTCTTAAAGCAGTGGTTCGTTCTCCGCTCTATTTCCTTGTGTAACATATACTTCTGCAACTGATCAAATTTACATATCACAAGTTTGTTGTGGCTTATAAGCCTTACTGTCGCGATTCCTTCCGAGTATCTGTTTCAACTCTTGCGTTTCAATTATATTGCTTCATCCAACAATGTTTAATCCAAATACCCCTCAAGGACTGCTCCTGGGTGTTATCAAAATATGCCATTACATTTGGCTTGCACTTATGGGTACTTTCAGTGAACTACGCCTTCTCCAATGTCTTTATATAACAGTCGGTGCACTTCGCACCTCCTGTATCTTAAATATATCCTTGAAACGAATTCACTAATTCCTTTAGTCTAGTTATCTTAACTGGGTTCCTCTACATCAACCATTCATGGTAATCCTTAGCTGTTATTTGACTTATACTACTGACCGTAGAACGGAGTCGACTACTTCCCGTGTTTCGGACTCTACTTGTATACATATATGGGGTATCATAATGATACATTGCTACTTACCCAACTACCTATAAGTAGGTCTGTCAGGCCCACATGCTCCTATCGGAGTGTGGTCGTCCCACAACACAGTTGGTACACTTGTAGTGTCCGTCACACGCCTAGGTGAAGTATTCTGTTGTCAACTCCCTTATATTGTCCCGTGACAATATTCATTCCTTGCTTCCCGAACTTAATCGAGGGAAAGTTTATCCACTGTTGTATCCTTGTCAACTGCCCTTGGTTTCACTGGTTTGGTTTAAAAGAAGGTTGGAAAGAAGTGTTGGTTTGAAAGAAAATCTTGGTTTTGAAAAGAAAAGAGTTTGAGTAAATCTAGGTTTGAAAGAAAATTTTCATGGTTTCACAACATCTTCTTACCTTAGCCAAGTCTAGCTTCTTGCTGACTGGTGTACTTCCAATTACAGAGGTTAGGCTAACAGGCCCTTCCACTGTTATGACGATCACATTTAACCTTCTAGTACTTTGCTAAGTACTTGTAATGGTTATAAATTTCCCGAACAGCCCTGTTATAGCAGCACTTGCTAACTGGCTATCGGTTTAACACATACCGTTTGTGGTATTGTTTTACCCATACTGTCATCAGTGGCCTTGTTGGCCCTCACTGATCTTACTGCCTTAATAATAACTCCTCTGGGTGACTTCTCACTGTATTCATATGGTAATTATCAACTGGGGTGTCCCACTCTTGAGTCCCCCGTTACTTAGTATTGTTTTCTCCTTGTAGCCCGTTCCACGCATCGTTGTGGTTACTGAGACCTGTCTCTTGTTTGGGCACTACGTTATAGTTCCTTAGTTGGTTGGTACACCGTTGGTGTATACTTACCAACTGTGGTCCCATAGACATTCGTCTCGGGTTTCACTAATCCACTTCTTGCCTGTTGCACGGTCAGTGCGTTGCAAGCTGGTTATTCTCGACTGCTCTGCATGTCGACCCAGGTTGCCGGAAATTCTATTCTTCTGTACACTGATTCTTCACTCTTCGCTATGAAATGCGGTTAACACTGTTTAGATGGGAACCGTCTCCGGGACTCCCAGTTTTCGGGATCTACCATATGACAGGTTCTCCGTACCTTTAGAGGTATTTAACAACAGCCAGATCGGGTATTCCCGAGTAAGAGTGGACTTCCATCTCTCTGGCGTTGTTGCCCAAGTTATATAACAGGGATGTGGAGGGCGGGAAGGATATAGTAGGTTTCCAGTATTCACTGGTAGTTCCTTACTAGCGTATCTCTCACGCTATCACTCAACCCTCAACCCAAGGTACTAAAATCCTAACTCGGTACCTCCTAAGCTCGGTAATTCAGTCATCAGAGCGATACTTCGCTCTGATACCACTTTTTGTAACACCCCAACTACAACCATACATTTAACAACACATTGCAGCGGAAACTTAACTCATCACATTACTTATTCCAATGGTGTTACACGCCGTTAACCACCCACGTGGCTAACAAGGCTAATACATGTACTTTGTATCGGTCTGATGGACTAGACTCCCGAGCCACTACACGTTACATTTGCTTCCCTTAACAACACAACCCATTTACTTTATACATTCCAATGGTACCAAGTATTTACAGACTAATGCCGATAACAATTTCGGTCTACTACGCCTATCATACTCACGCCATTTAAATGGCTACCCATGTATAAACATCTACCCCGTCCTACTCTCGAACGGCTTCCAGCTCCTTGTACCTGAAATAGAAAGGAGAGAAAGGGTGGCCCCCAAGGGGCTCAGCACCTTTACTGGTATGGTAATCCCGCAGCCCACATGCTACTGGGCCACGCACAACTAATTGTTGTCTTAGCATGCAATTGATTATATTTAATTCATGCATACAATCATAAATACACAACATTTTGCATACACCCAACTATAGGGCTCAACATACATCCAACACATCCACACTTATCAAATCATCCAATGATTCCTTTAACCCTAGAGTGGCTCTCCTCTAAAACGGAGCTACTTCCTTAATGAACGACACGTACCCATTAATCGGGTTATCCTTAAACGCCTCTTGTCATAAACTGGGATTCATTTCCATGATCTACACACTCCATATCCTACAACATATCTCATTCCTCACATAACAAAACATAACAAAACCTTTCTTGTTTCGGCGTATACATGACAACGTCGAGTACATTTTAAACATCTAACATAAACATATCATAGCATAGCATAGCATAGCATAGCAAGGAGATTGCTTAGCACAATAACGACACAAACACCATAAGATCGGTTCACACAAGGAACCTTCCACCATAGTTAGTATATATAGTGAGCCTAGAGATTATTGCCAATCTCATGCTAAGCTCGTTACCAACCTCGTTACCGTCCAGTTATATCGAACGGTTAACTTAAACCCAACGTGTGTCGGATATAGTAATCCCAAGCACACCGAAATAACATACGTATGCCCTGTGGCCCGACGTGAGTCAGTAACTAGCTTGGATAAGCTAAGGGAAGGTAGAAACCAAATTGGAATACCACCTATACATACACCAAGAGAGCCGAACCGGATATGATAACGACTCCCGTCCATCACACGCGTGGCCGGAACATACCGGACTCCTCACCCCCCATTAGTACATATATACTTATAATAAGTAGTTAGAGATCCATTATGGAGCCTACCACTTCCACACACCATACGGTATCATAACCGAGTTAAGCACACAAGGGAGGTTCACACACTTGCATACAACAACAATATCCAACTAACTCACACATAGCCGTGGTTAGAACGTTCCCAAGGTTTGGGCCGTTAACTCCGAATACCGCTCACTCATGTGTTCCTAGATTTGGTTAGCTAAGGTTTAACACCTATTTGAGGTTAACTGGCATCGGAGGCAAATTTGCCACATAAATGAATTACTATAAACTCATTACATGTTTTAATCTTACAAGGTGGCAAACACTCAGGAAAACATATTGGCATACAAGCCGGTGTAATCCGGTAGGACACAGGTTGCAAGAAAACCATACCTGTCACCGGAGTCCACTTTACCACGTCCACTTATGTTCCTCGAGCAATTCTCGAACAACTGTTAACATCACATGTGTTTTATTAACATCGGGGTTGCTTGATCATTTAATGTCTAATGCTTAAAATTTTTTTCCCATTAACTTAGTTACATAACTTCACTTTTTAACTTGTTTTACTTTCACATTTTATTACAACTTTTCACCCACTTAATTGTCATTAAACTCACCTGACATGTCCTTACAACCTCATAACATCATTCACCATCAATCCCCATCATTAGACATCATTTTCCAACCTTAAACAACATTTTTAGAGTGGTCCGGGACTTGGTCCTTACCTTAAGTCCCGGACCAACACATTGGAAAACTTTCGGGCGGTTTTAATAGGGTGGTCCGGGACCATGTACTCACCCCAAGTCCCGGACCAAAACCTTGTTCAACTCACGGCCCGTTTTAATGCCTGGTCCGGGACATTACCCATGACCTAGGTCCCGGACCAAAGCTACAGAATTGTCAAAATTGCATTTCCATGTCTTGTTGCATTAGTTCTCCACCTCCTTTAATTGTATAAACTTCCAAATGATCTTAGGTATATTCTAATGCCAAAATATCATCTCAAACACACCTAGTTCCATGTTTGACTTGTTACTCAATTTCCACCCAAAATCTCATAACACTTGTAACATTTACATTTGTTTCCTATGTGGTGTTTCACCCATAATAACCTCTACACCAAAGTGTTTCCTCACCATCATAACATCATCTCCCAAGCATCTTCTCTTACTAACCAAATCTTCTTTTTCACAACTCCTTAAAGTTCCTTTCTCAAAACCTTATCTAAACATTATTCCCACCTTGCACATCAACATAACCTAAACCTTAAACAAACTCCTCCAAGACTTTAATACATTCTCAAAAACACATATTGAATTCCTAGAACTTCCAAGACAATGCCTAAATCCTTATAGCACCTTAGACACCTTAATGCATGTTTTCTTCCTTAGTGAAGCATGTATCCATTCCTAACAATTCCTAGTTCACCAAGTCAGTTTTAAGCACTTAGAACTCCTTATACGTTTTACAAATTTCGCCATGGGTTCTCTTAGCACATCATCATTCCAAAACTCATAGTTTTCACCATTAAACACTCAAGAACACCTAAATCCATCAAAAACACCATCACCCACCAGACTTCACCAAATTTACACTACATCACAATATAGTGCATAATTTAAATTGCTTGGCACTTAGGCCCTTAAATGCATGGCTCTTAGGCCCTTAAATTGCATAAATCTTAAACACTGAATTTCCACAATACATAAGCCTTTGACCTGCAATTACACACACCAAGACATATGTTCCTTTACTAGTCTCCTTGAGAACACCCTTACTAAGTCATTCACCATTTGCTCTTTAGGTAGTTTTAGCAAGCATTATAAGCCCATTTCTCCTAAGGCATTAAACCACATTGAGATAGCATATTTACCTCTTTTCCACTCAAACTTCTTTCTTGTTCCCTCATAAAACCGGTAAGGTAAGGCATTTCTTTCCTTGTCAACTACTAAACAATATACCAATATTGAAATGAGTATATAAGCTTTATGCTTCATCTCATTGTAAACCCTAGGTTTACATTATTTCAAAAACATTAATGTAGTTGTTTTACCTTGATCTTTGAAGAGAGTTGGAATATCTATGAAGAGGGGACTCCACCTAGTCCATGAAAGATTCAAATGGAGCTAGAACAAGGCAATATAAGAGCACCATTAATGGTGAATTTTCGGACAACAACAAAAATGGAGGGAACTTGATTTTTCTTTGAGTTTCCTTACCTTGAAGAAAAGGAGAACAAGAATATGTGAAAAGATGAGCTCAAGCTCCTTCAATGGTGAATCTCCATGGCACCAAAATTGAGTTCTTGAAGATTTAAAAAGAGGGAAGTGTAGAGCTTGACCTAACTAAGACAAATATGGTCTTGGAATTTGATTTGGCCAAGGGAGCTAGAAGATACAAGTGGTCAAAGCTTGAAGATGGTATATGTGCTGTAGCACCACCGAGAGAGAGCATGGAGGGAGGTTGGAGAGGTTGGAGACGTTGGAAGTGAAGGGAAATGAGAGAATGAAGATAAAACTTGCTTTTGGAGATATTAAGCTAAAAGCAAATAGTACTTTGCTTTGTCATTACTTAACTTACTTATTTGTTCAAATGTGGTGAGTCACACATGAAAAACCGGCCCCCATCTTTACCTAGGGGTATAATAGCCTTTGATGACTCATTTAAATACTTATAACAACATATGTTATAAACTAGCTTATTAAAGTTACTATTCATAAAACAAGGCACATAGAAGTGAAATTTTTGATTTCCCATTGATATAGCCACCCAAATGTGATAAATATAGTACACATGTTAAAAAGAGTAATGATGGACATTTAGCCATTCAAAACTCATTTACAAGACAATTTTCAAAAACGTGCTTTAAGACTCCTTAAAGCACTTTTGTGTTTTAACTTGTTTTCAAGCTTGGTTTTCTTTGGTAATTGATTTAATATGTTCATTAACATATTTATAAGGTATAGATATGACCATTAGATCTTATACAAATTTATCCCAAGCTTAGAGCACATTTTTGCTCATATTGACTTTAAGGTATTTTCTTGTGTTTTGTTTGGTTTAATTGTCTACCAAAGTTTCCTAAGGGCTTAATTGGCCTTATTTAATCATAATTGAATATCGTTGAGTCTTGGTAGGCTCTTTGGGTCCTAACCAAGTTCACTCCAATCTTAGAGCATGTTTTTGCTCAAACCGTGTCTTAGTGTTTTATTGTGTTTTACCATGGTTTAAATTTTACACTGATGTTCCTAAGGCACTTTTTAGCCTTTAAATACCATAGTTTAACATTTACACAACATACCAAGGTTTGGGGTATTTCAGCTTGCCTCTCTTCCCAAACCGGACAACTCCACGAACCGGAGAAACCTTCAGATACACATGGTCGCCCACCTCGAACTCTAGAGGTCGTCTCCTCTGATCGGCGTAACTCTTCTGACGACTCTGAGCCACAAGCAGACGCTCCTGATAGACTGAATCTTGCCCACAGCATCCTGAACCAAGTCTGGACCGATCACAGCTCTCTCCTTCAGATCATCCCAACAGATGGGTGATCTGCACCTCCTGCCATACAAGGCCTCAAACGGAGCCATCCCGATACTGGTCTGAAAGCTGTTATTATAGGCGAACTCAATCAGCGCAACGTGCTGATCCCAGCTGCCCCCAAAGTCGAGTACACATGCCCTGAGCATGTCCTCTAGGACCTGATTCGTCCTCTCTGTCTGACCATCTGACTGAGGATGATAAGCTGAACTGAAAGACAACTTCGTCCCCATAGCCTGATGCAAACTTTGCCAGAATCTGGACACAAACCTCGGATCTCTGTCAGACACAATCGAAGCAGGAACCCCATGTAGACGCACAATCTCATCCACGTACAACTGGGCCAAAACGGTGCAAACTGAAGGTCTTCCTGATAGGTAGGAAGTGAGCGCTCTTCGTGAGCCGGTCCACAATGACGCAAACTGCATCAAAACCCCTCGGAGTCTTAGGCAGTCCCATAATAAAGTCCATACCGACGCTCTCCCACTTCCACTCCGGAACGGGAAGAGGCTGAAGCAAACCAGCTGGTCTCTGATGCTCGGCCTTGACCTGCTGACAGGTCCGACATCTGGATACAAAGTCAGAAATATCCCTTCTTCTTGCTCCACCAGAATGTCTCCCGCAGATCCCGGTACATCTTCACCCCTCCTGGGTGTACCGAGTAAGGAGCTCCATGAGCCTCCTGCATGATCTCACGTCTCAAAGCATCGTCAGCAGGCACACAGACGCGGGTCTCGGAACCTCAGACAGCCATCCTCTGAAACCCTGAACTCAGACTCCTGACCCGCAGCTATCTCATCTCTGATCTTACCCAAACCGACATCAAGCTCCTGACTGGCCTTGATCCTGTCGATCAAGGTAGGCTGAATCTGTAATGCTGCTAACATCCCAGATCTCTCTGGTCGGACGACCCAGATACCCATGCGCTGCAACTCCAGAGCAGACCTCTGCACACCAGACAAGGCACAGATGGTCCCAGACGGACCCCTCCTACTGAGCGCATCAGCCACAACGTTCGCTCTACCAGGATGGTAGAGGATCTCCAGATCATAATCGTGCAGTAACTCCATCCACCTCCTCTGCCTCAAGTTCAACTCCTTCTGAGTGAACAGATACTTGAGGCTCTTGTGGTCCGTATAAACCTTGCACGCTGCTCCATACAGATAGTGCCTCCAAATCTTCAGAGCAAATACCACAGCAGCTAGCTCCAGGTCGTGGGTCGGATAGTTTTTCTCATATGGCTTAAGCTGGCGAGAGCCATATGCAACCACCTTCCCCTGCTGCATCAAGAACACACCCAAGTCCCCTATGGGACGCGTCACAGAAAACCTCCAGACCCTCGGTCCCCTCTGGAAGAGTCAAGATCGGCGCAGTAGTCAACCTCTTCTTCAGCTCCAGAAAACACTGCTCACAGGCATCACTCCACTCGAACTTCACATCCTTCTGAAGCAGACGAGTCAACGGAATCACCAACTTGGAGAAGCCCTCCACAAACTTGCGGTAATAGCCCGCCAATCCAAGGAAGCTACGAATATCCCCAACATTAGTAGGCCTGGCCACTCAGTAATAGCCCTAATCTTCTCCGGATCCACGGAGATACCATCCTTAGAGACAACATGTCCCAAGAATACCACCTGATCCAACCAGAACTCACACTTCTTCAGCTTCGCGTACAACTCGTTCTCCTTCAGAGTCTGGAGAACGGTCCTCAAATGCTCCTCGTGCTCCTCAGCACTCTTGGAATACACCAAGATGTCATCAATAAACACTACAACAAACTGGTCCAAAAACGGCTTGAACACCCGGTTCATCATATCCATAAATACAGAAGGCGCATTCGTCAGCCCGAATGGCATCACTAGGAACTCGTAATGTCCATAACGAGTCCTGAAGGCGGACTTAGGCACGTCGTCTGCCTTAATCCTCAACTGATGATAACCGGACCTCAGATCGATCTTCGAAAACACCTTAGCTCCTGCTAATTGGTCGAACAAGTCATCTATGCGCGGGGAGAGGATACCTATTTTTAATGGTAACCTGTTGAGCTCCTGTAGTCAATGCACAAACGCATGCTACCGTCCTTCTTCTTTACACAAACAACACTGGTGCTCCCCAAGGTGACACACTCGGGCGAATGAAGCCCTTATCCAGCAGCTCCTGCAACTGGACCTTCAACTCCTTAAGCTCAGCAGGCGCCATCCGGTATGGGGCCTTCAAAATCGGCTGAGTCTCAGGTGCGAGCTCGATCGAGAACTCCACCTCTCTAACAGGGGGAAGCCCAGGTACGTCATCCTGGAACACATCTGGGAAGTCTCTGACTACTGGAATCTCCTCCAACTTCGCATCCTTGCGAACCTCAGGGATGTAGCACAGATACCCTGGCATCCTTTCCTCAGAAAGCGGAACGCCTGTATCGCTGATATGACTGGCGGCGAGCACGGGAGTCCATTCCCTACTACAATCAAACGGGGCTGGCCCGGCTCCTCAAAAGTGACTCTCGAAGCGGCACAATCAATGTGGGCATGGTGCGCAGCAAGCCAATCCATGCCCAGAATCACATCAAAAGAGGTCATCTCCATAGGATGAGGTCAGCACACAGAATCCTATTCTTGACTAACACAGGACTAGCTTTACAGACAGAATTCAACAACATAGCAGAGTCCCTAACCAATGGACTATGCACACACAGCTCAACACCCAGAGGCACAACAGGCAAACCGAGCTCACCCACCAACTCAGCAGAGATAAAGAGTGGGTGGCTCCAGAGTCAAACAAACAGAAAACAGAACGAGAAGACAGCTGGAGAATACCTGCGACAACTCTGTCAGTCGATCGGTCTCTCTCTCCAGCCATCGCGTACACTCTGGCCTGGCCTGGGGCTTCTTCTGCTCAGCCCGGTCTCGATCTCTGGACCCTGAAGCAGACTCAACGGCTCTACCTCCAGAACTACCCCTGCTCCTCTCAACCTGAGGGCAATCAGCAATCCTATGCTCCAAGGACCCATACTTGAAGCAGGCTCCAGACTTCCTGTAGCAGTCCTGGCCTCTATGAAAACTTGCCGCAGACCCGGCACTTCGGAGCGGGAGCTGAAGACGAAACCACCTCTGTCTCGCGAACGGTCCCCAGAGCGGTCTCCAGCTCGATCTCCAGTAGACTGCTTCTTTGAGAAGCAGACTGATCCCTCCTATCGCTCTCATCGGACCTCTGCTTCCTCTTCTGGTCCTTCCCTCCAGCCTGGCGACCCCTCAGATCAGCCTCTACCAACAGGGCGACATCAGCAACGTCCCTGAAGGTCTTGTGACGCAGGGGCGTCACAGCAGAACGGATGTCTGGCCTCAAACCACTCTCAAACTTCCTGGCCTTCCTATGCTCGTCAGGCTCAGGTGCAAACTTAGACAGACTGATGAACTTACGAACGTACTCCTCAACGCTCATGTCCCGACCCTGGCGTAGTCGGTTATACTCCCGAAGGCGCTGATCCTTGTAGACGTCGGGGTGAACTAGAATGTTTGTTGAACTCCCCAGTGAACTGCTCCCACGTCCAAGGCTGTGGGAACTTCCCCATAATTGACCTCCACCACTCCTTGGCTTCGGCCTTGAACAGAAAGGTGGCGAAGTCCACCTTCTGTCCTCCTCTGAGCCCATCACACGTAGCAAGTCCTTCCACCTCTGACAGCCAATGACTGGCACCTGGGGGTCTCCTGCCTCATCGAATAATGACGGTGGCTTCAGCTTCATGAACTCCTGAAGCGCCTTCACGTTCCTCCCTCCAGCATCTGCCCCAGCTGGGCCTGCTTCGCCAGCTGGTCCTCCTCCAGCTGAACCACCTCCTGCAGCCATGGTCTGCATGAGCCGTCATGAACTGCTGAACAGCATC
>JAIOTZ010002076.1:0-24185 GCA_023374045.1 Limonium bicolor | reverse complement strand
TCTTTTTTTCCTAGGCTTTTTTCCCACTGGGTTTTGCCTAAGGAGGTTTTAATGAGGCCCGTTCTTGCTCACCCACTGACTTTTGTCAGGTCCCGTGTTTTTCCATTAATAATTGGTGAAAGTCTCACTTATCTAAAAAAACATGATAAAATCCATATAATCATGATTAGTTTCTTAAATAGCGTGATTAAGTTATGATTAAATATACCGTACCAACACTACTGAAGCCACTAATAAGAAATTTTGTAATTGTTTCTTTTTTGCCTCTGGTGTTCTTGCTTGAAACCCTCCTCTACTACCCTTGTTGTTGTAAATGCATTTGTTTTGATTATACTTGGGATTTGTTGAAATATAACTAGGAGTATTGGTAGCATTATTACTGATATTATTGATGGCAAACTGTTGAGCTTGTTTATTTATAGTAACCTCAAATTGTAGTAGGTTGCTGAAAATTTCAATGGGAGCAAGTTGCCCTTTGGTATACATGATAATATCATAGACAATGATTATATCTTGAAGGTAACCCTCGTAGTAAGATTGCCTGTGATTGGGTGTCCTGCTCTAACTAATTAAAAAGTAAACCAAACTCCTAGCTTGATTGTACGTAGTGCTCTGAAACTGTCTTATCCCCTCTTTTGATGATTCCAGCTAACTAAAGATATAGAAACACTGCATCAAATTCTGAAGTATCGGGCAAATGGACATCAAAACCCTGCATTTTTGTGTAGGGTGAAGGCAAATGTCTGGTTGACTACATTTAACATTGAAAATGTGTGCATTAAATTAAAGGGGGTTGCTATTCGCAGTACAAAATTATTAATCACCGCAGTACAAATTTTTTTTAATTCATATTGACGTTGTACATATGTAATGATGTGTCGCTATGTTTTTTTTCTTCAAAAAATGATATCTGAAAGTAAATTTACCCAAGTAGTTTGTAGTTGATTATAATCGAATTTTACTAGTTACTTTTTTGTTGTAATCAATACAGGAATCTTTTTTTTGTAAAAAAAGTGTTGGATTACACTTTTATGTGTTTATACTATTAATATGACTTAAAATTAATTTGTACTGCGAATAGCAAAAAACTTTACTATTTGCAGTACAATTTTTTTTTTCACCAAACTTAGTTGAATAAGTTGGAATGTTGTGTGGAGACACTTTTTTCTGAAACAAAAGGGAATTGAATGATAAATTTCAATCAAATGATTAAAACAACTATGTTAAAGAAAAACTAAGTCACAACAACTAAGTTAAAGAAAAACTAAGTTACAACAACTAAGTTAAAGAAAAACTAAGTTACAACGATGTTCCATCTATCTAACCTAGATTGTATTTGATGAATCCAAGGTCCAACAGTGTTTGGATCTCTATAAAAGAACCACTGCGGATAGACAGGGGGAGTGGGGAGTCATCAACCATACTAAACCTTACGAAATGACCCTGGGGGCAAACTCCTATGTGGATCTCTCCTCTTGGTCTATCACGATCGGTATAATTATCGAGCGGAAGGTATGTGGCACTTGCCATACCCCCCCAGGCAGTAGAGTAGAAAACTACTATCGAAGTGTACTTTGTCGCGATCACCATCCCCATTTCCGTGTTCATCCATTTCTCTGGAGGTGCTGGCCCATCCCTATTCCAATGAATCGCTTTTAACATGTCGTTGTACGGTGCTTCGTTAAACATGCTCCTGTATACATGCTTCGCCGGTTCTGTATTCTTCATGTGATGGTGCAATCCTCTACGGACATCTTTCCACCTCTCTTCGTTTGAATACAGGTAATCAGCTATCACCCTGAAACCACAATTACCATCTCCACGAACATCAATATACACAGTGATATATTGATATAGGTTGGATGGGAAATACTGGTAGTATGGGAAATCGTTTAGGGGCCTGAATCGATTCGGATCTGATGATCCTCTATTAAGTGATCTTCTATTTGATGGTGCTCCATCGGACTGGCTGGCCCTTGGTCGGTTACGCTCCCAAGATGAAGGTTCCCGTCGGTTTGGTCTTGAGGTCCCGGTAGGTCTGCCAATCCCAAACTGTTCTAATGGTTCTCCTAATTGGCACACCATATCTGGATGAAGGAAGTTCTGGAGTTGACTATAACATTTGGCCATCAGAGTAGGATCGTCTAACTGTGCTACCTCAGAAGCAATATCATGCCATCTGTTTTGTTCTGCCTCCTTGTAGGATAACATATCAATTGTTGATTCATGTTTCTCCCAGCTTAGGGTATACCAGAAACGATGTATATCCCTTTTTGAGCACAGTATACCACTATCCAACATGTAGTTTAATTTACATGTACATGGTAATCCATGAGAGGTTACCTTGTCACATTCACATATTGAGCTATCCATTTGAACATAATCCGCCCTACCAAGCTCCTTTACCAGCTCATCCAAGCAAAGGATGCTAACCTTCCCGATCAGGTCAGCAATTGGAATCCTCATGTGCTCTCTTATGTGCTTTGTCCTGGCTGACTCGAAATCCTTTTTTAGCTCCCTGATGCTAGTATTCACATGATCGTTAATCTTTGGAAAGATTACATCCAAAGTGTGTCTAGCACTCCTTAATCTTGCCTTTAGAGCAGAATGTGCGCTCTCCACCCTATCAAATGTTTAAGTAAGTTTTATAGATCTATAACAATGACTGAATTATCTAAAAAATTACAAGACTAACAGTCGTACCTATTTGTCGTTGTGTTGCCAAAGTGCAACACATTCTTGACCCAAGCCTCCACAAATTTTTCCTTGTGTTTCTCCCAGACTGATGCAACATACGTAATGAAACGTGGATAGCTTCGGTATGTATTCTTGAAATTTTGGAGGCTCTCGTTGTAGTCTTGCTCTGTGCTCGAGTAGACAACCGAAGTCCACATTCGGACTGCAGCTGCCTCCCTTCCTCTATCACCCATATAAGTCTCGGCTTTCCCCTGAATGTTCCTACTTATGTGCCACCGACATAGAAGATGATGAGATTCAGGAAATACCTGTTCTAAGGCATTCATCAGGGCCAGACATCTGTCGGTGATAAATGTTGAGGTTGTAGTCCGACCAAGGAGTCCCCTTAATTGTTGAAGTGCCCACACATACATGTCCGTTGATTCTGATACAAGAAAGGCGAAGACAATGCTGAGTTCTTGCCTATACTCGTCACTCTCGACTCGATGAACTGAACCAAAGGAATTTTTGCGATGTTCGTTTTATAGGTAGCATCAATGCCTATGATGTATGGGAAAGCTTGCAGCAGTAATCTAGAGGTAGGGTGTGCAAAGAAGATGGACCCAAGTCGTGTTTGATCCCCTAAATTGTGAAAGTATGTAGAATCATGTTATCTATCAAATTAATATGAAACGTAAAGGATTACAGTTATTTGAGACATCCTAAGTTGACTTACTTGGTTCTGGAGTGTAATCGTAGTAGTAGTTGTTTTTTTGCCGAGCTCACCCAGCAAAGTCTGCACCATAGAACGACCATTTCTCTTTTCAAGTTTTGTTTTTTATCCAGTTGTATATGTCTTTCCTGGTTGCTGATGTGTCGGGGTTGATTGTGGTGAGCTCTGAATAAATTGCAGAAGGTTGCACACCGACTTGGCTTCTCTGATCGATCATAATCTCCTCCTCCTCAATTAGACGTTTTCCCACAAAATGACCCTCTGCCCACTCAGCGAGATCATGGTTATGCCATCCGTTACCCACATTCAAGAAACACCCGTAGCTTGTGTAATACCCCTTAATTTTAAACGGACAACCACATTTCTTTGAACCAGATGATCTGCGCGGGTGATGACACCAGGTTGTGGTGTCCTTCGTGGTTTCCAATACCTCTCGCATGTTATGTGGAAATCGTGGCCCGCCCGAGAACTTTGAATTATGGTGTAGATATGGTTGGGATGGCCAACACTATCTACCCAAGCTTTCGCTTCTTCTTTACTCCTGAATGGCTGATCTGTTTGAAATAAGTAACCTGTATCCACCACCAGAGGTCGATTATACATCTGTTGCATGTAGTCATCCATCTCTGCATTATGATCTTGTACGCCTTCCTCAAATTCGTCCCAACCTTCATCCGTAGTTGAGTCACTTTCCTGCAATAAGGGTTGAGAGAATGTTAGACGAATGTTGAAATATGAAATATTAGTGTGCATATGATTTACAAAGATAATAAACTAAATACTTACTGGGCTTGATACTGGTTCAAAATCATGATCGGAATCTGAAGATTGACTCATGTCTAGCTACTTGAACAGTTTTACAAAATATTTTTTCAAAGAGAGTCAGGAGATAGAGAGCTTTGAGAATATGGAGAGTGAGTGTGTGAAGATGAAATGGAGGAGGCATTCCTTATATAGAGGTTGGTCATGAACTAGCCACAAGGTTACAAGTTCAAAAACGGTAACATGGTACGTGAACAGTGACCTGGTACGTGTACCTCTTCCTGGCAAAAGTAATTACCAACGGTAACTTTTAATTCACTTTGTACTGGAGACTACGAGTGGACTTTTATCCATGTACGAACTGATGCGTCAGTCGGATGATGGAAATTATATGGAGTACAATGATTTCATGGAACATATTCCATTACTTGTCATTTACGATCCTATTGAGCCCGATGATGATGATTTCCAACAGCTAGAACCATTCTACGAGATGCGACGTAATATAATAGCACAGCGAATAGAGAGACAAAGGGCAGGAAATAATTAGGTTATTGGTTATTGCGTAATTGATCTTGTTAGGTCTTGTGTTGGTAACATTAGGTTTGTAATGAAATGATCCTATATGTTATATTTCAATGTAACTTATAATATTAATCTATTTAAGGTTTTTACATTTGGATATATTTCGGTTCTCGTGGTACTAGCATCATAAACAACTTGTATTGAACCCAAGGTGTGATTAATGTTGGTATGTTTTTTTTTTCAAAGTGTGGTCATTTTGGATGATCCCATATGTTAGTAACCATTGGACGTGGAATAAAAGTGTTGTTATACTTTTCAGAATTTATAATCTTTGGTACGTGCTTGCTCTCCAATCATCAAGCTACAATCTTGTTGATTTAAAAGCTCTACGAAAGATTAAAATAGATACTAAGAAAGAAAAAATGAATGTTTTCAGCATATATACCCGATGCCGGTATACAATGAAGAGCAATTGAAATGATGCATTTCTAGAAATTTTTTGGCATAGTCTCCTCCCCTATTTTTTCTTGCTCACCTCACACCGGTTCTAACAACCCAAGAACCTCGACAAAATCAACCAAAAGATCATCAATAAGGTCACCAGCAATTTCAGCAATAATTCCACCATCACCAAGTCCACTAGAAAAAAACTAAATCCACACAAATTGTACTAGAGTCTATTACACCAAGTAAAAATAAAAGACAACAAATAGTTCCATGATGTTACCAAAGTTTATTACATCTTAATCTTATATGAGAACCACTAGGGTGCACCATGCTGGCGCTGGTAACTATCCCATATGTATAAAGAGCTGAACACATCATTAAGACCATCAGTTGTAGCCCTTTGTTCATCTTCTGGCATCCCCTAACGATAGTATGACCAATCCCATGCACGGTTCTCTTTATAGTATGGACGTGCAAGCTCACTTGCCTCAGGCAGTAGCTGCAACACACTTGGTCAGGTAAGTACACATAAAAAATAAAGTGATCTCATGAAGTACTATAATAATATGACTTACCAGAGAGGGATCTGGACGATGAACCAATGCGGTCTCATAACGCTCAGGGTTTAGGATCTTCGGGTGTGTGTGCTTGGTGTACCAATCTAGGTAGGGTGGGTCACAAGCATGCAACCGCGCACTTGTACGCTCATACCCTGGAACCAGCACTTTAGGTGTGTTTTCCCACACACTATACATGGGGGGGTATACACAGGCGTATGGTGGGTTCTTTCCTCTTTTTTCAGACCTTGGGTTGGGTCTGATAGGAGGTTCAGGGATACCCTGAATGTGCCCAAACTGGCGTAGACAACGCCCTGGCATGTACGGCTCATTCAACCCCATAATCTGTATGGTACCTCTGTACCATGTACGCCCTCCATGAACATTAACATTATCCCGACCTTAGGGCAACCAATCAAACTACAATGTGATAATAGTAAAATGTAACCAACAACGAAAGACAAAAATAATAATGGTTCAATGTGTTAGCAACTACAAACACTTACATTTAGAGCAGTCAAAGCATCTAGATGCTCACGATATCTTTCCAGTGAACGATTATCATTGACTTGAGAGTTAGATCTCACCCATCTTAGAGCCCAAGGTCTATCATCATTAGTACGCCAGTCTGGGCTAATTGCTGGTCTTAATGTAGGGAAGTACGCATAAATCCAGCACTGTGCATATAAAAGGGGGTATAATGGTTAAGCAGTACCAATTATTAATACTCGGTGAGTTATCATATACTAGATACACATTAGGACACATACCTCAAGTAATGTCATAGAACCACCTATCCCACTGGAGCCGGCACGAGAGGCTATCCCTAGCTGGCGATATAACCATGCAAGAGTACCAGCTCCCCATGCATATTTATGAAGCTTGGTAGCTTTCTTCATGGGAGCTACTAACCAAAACAGCTGTGGACTCAGACACCATTTGATTTTCCAGCTAATATGGTTGTACCGATCAGATGATACAACCAACCACATGCCTGCTTCATTGGGACTGCACGTCCATGCCTACAGTGCTGCAACAAGCCCGCAATGGATACAGCACCGGTTTTCCACAGTGTCTCTGTCATAGTTTCAACATCTCCCTCAAAATCAAGACACTCAGCCATTACTTCCTTCAGCTCGGGGTGGATGACTGCGCTACCAATGGACAACCAACGATGGGGATTTGCAGTATCATCCACACATCATGCAGGGTAATCGTCATCTCACCGAATGGCATATGGAATGAGTTTGTATCAGGCTGCCACCTATCCACAAAAGCACTGATGAGGGACATATTGTTGTATGGCATCGTAATATCCTGTGGGTGCTGTATACCAGAATACTTAAGCATGTTCCTTGCTCTTTTGCAGGTAACTTGATCTTTTGGCCAGCAAGTAAGCATCACCTTACGTGATTTGAAACTCAAAACCCCACGATCCTAGATAATGACCAATATTTAACACTTACAAAATGTAGTATGATTTAAATGATCAAATACAGGAGAAGATAGAGAACATACCTGAGTCGAGGACCATAAGTCAAGCACTACATGACCCCCGAAGCTAGTGATAACACTAGTGAGTAGTGGACCGCCAGGAACTGGCACCTCTGTCAACTTCCAAGAGGTAGGAATGACTGGAACCATCGCTAGCGCTACTTCCTCGTCAGTCTCATCCTCCTGATCCATGACATTATCATCTTCATCATCCCCTCCTCCTCATCCACGTCGGGTGAGTCCTGATCATCATCATCATCATCATCATCATCATCAATATGTGGCGAACACTCCGTCAACACATGGTCCTCATCAGCACGGGCGGGTGATGAACTACCACCGCCTGACGTCTGAGCTTCTAAGGGAGCAATCTGTGGCTTCCTTCGCCCGAGATGTTGTAGCTAGCGCTGTGCAGTGTTCTATCAGACCAAGCACTACTCGATGATGACAACACTGGCATGCGTCTCTGCGGTATATGCTCGTATATCGCAGAGTCATCCACCACTTCCCTTGGTGGTGCAGGTATCTGAAACGCAGGGTCGTTGACAGATTGACCCGGATGAAATGATGAATGACGTGCTGCTTCCATGCGGGGGCAGGATTACTCGGCCCTTCACCAGGAGCACGTGCACGACGGTACGAGGCCGTCATAGGCTGCTCCGTAACCCGGTCTTTCTTATTCTTCTTCGAGTATACATGTTGCACTGCTTTTTTCAGTCGATCCATCACTGCATATTCATATCACACAGTTATATTCCTCATTCATAACATTAAAATTCAAACATTTATAAATCATTCACAATATTAGAAATAAAAAACAAATTCAAACATTTAAAAATCATTCACAATATTAGAAATAAAAAAACAAATTCAAACATTTAAAAATCATTCACAATATTAGAATTAAAAAACAAATTCAAACATTAAAAAATCATTCACAATATTAGAATTAAAAAAAAAAATTCAAACATTTAAAAATCATTCACAATATTAGAATTCAAAAAAAAAATTAAAACAGGGTTCGAGCTGCGCAGCTGCTCTTCTGCTCCAGGAGCTGCGCAGCTCCTCTTCTTCTCCAGATTCGAGCAGCAGCGCTCCTCTCCTTCTCCGGATTCGAGCAGCAGCGCTCCTCGCCTCTTCCAAATCGAGCAGCAGGAGTCCTCGCCTGTCTGTAATTCGAGTAGTGGTGCTGCTTGCATGACTCCGGGTAGAGCAGCGGCGGTGCTCGCCTTAGCCCAGATCGAGCAGCGCTGCTCCTCGCCCGCATATGTATTTTTTTTTGCTAATTTCGAATGTTTAATGCTAGATCTACCTCAATTGATGTTGAATTTCAAAAAACTAACACCAAATTCATACTCAGGACACCCAAATTTATAAGTTGCAAAAAAAAAATTTTGAAAAACTCACCGGAAAATTTTTCCGGTGGTGGTTGGTGGCGGTGGGTGGTGGCTCCGGTGGCGGCTCCGGCAGTTAGAAGAGAGCTTCTTAAGGAAGAGAGAGAGAGGAGTGGGTAAGAGAAAATGAATTTTTCAATGAAGATTGGGATGTATATAGTGAGAGCGTTTTTTTACCCGAAAATGACGTTCTGAACTGCGATTTCAGTACGACGTTCTGACAGTGTAGCAATGTTAGTAATTTAGTCAAATGCAACGTAAACTGTCTTTAACTTACGTGGAGTCGCAATTATAACGTTTAAATCTGATTGAAAAGTGTTTAGCGTCTTTTATTACACAGCTTTTTTCACCAAAAATTGGCGTTTTTAACTACGAATTTAGTACGACATTCTGAATATGTACCAATGTTTCTAATTTAGTCAAACATAACATAAAATGTCGTCCAATTTACGTGGAGTCACAATTAAAATCATATTGACGCAATTAATACGAGTTTATAATGTTTTGTAACATTCAGAGTGTTTTTTACTGTTTACGGTCAAGAAATTATTTTTTAATAAAACAAAAGTTACAACACGACATCATTATATGTGTATAACGTCAATATAAATTAAAAAAATTTTGTACTGCGGTGATTAGTATTTTTGTATATAGCAACCCAGTAAATTAAAAGATTGTACTTTAAATTATTCTACTCAAAGTATAATTTTTAATATACACTTAATATCCAGTACCTGTTATACACTAAATGTATAATTTATGTTTAAAATATAGGTTTATTTTTACTAATATATACAGTTTATCATCTCTCACTATATTCAGCACTAGCAGGTAGAACGACTTGACGGTATTTAAATTGATAAAGAGATTACGTTTACATAAATATTCTAACATAAACACTGCGCTCATAGATTATTCTAACAAATACTGTATCTCCCACTTCTTGAGTCATCCATATCCACTAGGTCTAAACCATGCCAGATGATCAGTACCTTTTTTTTAAAAAAAAAAACAAGAGTAAAGAAAAGGTTTTTCAAAAGATAAGAGAATGGTTCTGACAGTAGTCAGTACCTTTTACTTTTAAATTGCAATCCAAAAGGAGTACTAGCAGGATGATAGACTAGAGACATTGATATAGGTCGACATCGACCAAATAAAATAGTAACTTCGTACATAACAAGACGAAAACACCCATTATTTCTATTTAGGTCGATCTTGATAGGATCACACCGTTCAGCAGGGGTCAACTAATATAAAACAAAGAGATAGCAGCAGCCATGGAAAGATAGAAGGAGAGGGAAGAATAATACTAGTATGTTCTAAGTGGCGAAAAGGAGTCTAACCAAGATGCCGCGGAGGGTGGGGGTTGGTAGTAACATAGGTGGTGGGAATCTGGAACTATGAACTGTACACAGCTAAGCTATAATAGTGATGTATGTGCTTTGTATATGAAAACAATTAGTTCATCTGGCGCAATTTGGCATATAAAATAAGGCACAATTATGATAGTACTATCCATATTATATGCCATCCAGCTGAGACTTCTCTGGAACCTAGTTTTTGATAAGTATAGTATAATTACTTGTGCAAGTTGCTTGCTTATGTTTCTGTGCGAAGTGGAAAGGGAACGAGAACTCACTTTCAGACGATAGTTATTCTTTTTTGGTGGGCTCTTTCTGACCACCTTCCTTTGTAATAATAATAAAGCTAGCGCGAGTTTCACCCATCTTGCTTTTGTCTGGTTTTGCCTCGTATGAATCTTGTACAGGTACTCACTCACATAGTACTTTAAATGATAAGCTCTGATTTCTGGATAGTTCTAATCCATAAAAGGTCTAATCCAAATCCATCATTAACGCGGTTTTGTTGATTAATGGTGGGTGTCTTTTGTTTGGCTAACTTATGGGGTATTAATCACATCAACGTAACTTGTTAAGTCAAATTATCGGTTACATACTAAGAATCCTTGTATATAAATGTAACTTTTTTTAAAAAATTAATAACACAAATTACACAACGAAGGTGAAAACGAAAAATTTATTGAATAACTTTAAAATCAATACAACAATGCTTTAAATATAAAGATTGTTTATAGATCTTATTATAAAATAATTTGTAGATTTTCTTTCTTTAGAATTTCCAATGTTTGATCTTAAGTGCAAATGGAAACTCTTCTATTTTAAGGTTACAGTTAGTTTGGGCGAAAGCTTGTTTCTCAATCACATGCATGCTATGATCGAGTGAACTTGTTATATATTCATCAACTAAAATAAATTTTATAATTAATTAATTACGAATGAAACTTCTTAAGTACACAGAAAAGGAAATAAGGAAGAGCGTCAAACTTGTCATATTCTCATTCTCATCGAGCACGGCACGCCCTCAAGGTAACATTCCAAGGGAGGTGAATAATGCCAAGCCACTCCACTTGTTACTTGTCACCAATTATTAAGTAGCGTTTGTTTCAGGGTAATCATTTATATTGTTTATTTAATTAGTTTTTTTATTTTTAGGAAATGGTCTAAATCTCTAAATTGATTGTCACTCTTTCTAGGTGAGATTTTCTTCAATTTTAATATATATTGTATTGACTGATGATTAACAACCAACTGGTGAACATTGATCGGTAATTATGACATTGACCGGTAACCATTGATCATTGACCATTAATCATTGAATGACCGATTATTCATTTCTATTACCTCATAAACAAACAAAATTCTTTTCCTTCCCATCCATTTCTTTTCATGATTTTATTCTATTTCCCCAACAGATACCCCTAGTTCCCCATTATTAGTACACTCAAATATATAAGGTTCTTTAATGAATTAATTTATAAGATATATCGCGCTTGGGGTACTATAAATACCCCTTACCCATATACACTACAATATCATTCAACACCTATCACACTACAAACGTTCTATACTCGTCTTCCCTACAAAATACTCTGTTAACTCTAGTTTCAGAAGACAAAACAAAGACTGAAATGGCAAGAATTTGCAGAGTCTTGATCGCTTCATTTCTGCTCTCACTGCTTGTGTTGGAGCTTGCTCATGCCGCATCAGTTGACACTCGCGGTGGTGGAGGCGACAAAGTGGGTATGTATCACCTTCTTCATCTTTAATATGAGTTTTCTGCATAACAACGTACATATTTTGAGTTATTAGGGCTGGAATTTCGATCAAAACCATCATGAACAGCAAGTTTAATATCGTACGTACCATATAATATGCAGATTGTGGAGCAGCATGCAAAGTAAGGTGCTCGTTATCGTCCAGACCTAATCTGTGCAAGAGAGCTTGCGGAAGTTGCTGCAAGACCTGCAACTGTGTGCCGCGAGGTACCTACGGGAACTATGATGAGTGCGCATGCTATGCCTCCCTAACCACTCGTGGCAACCGCCGTAAATGTCCTTAATTAAAAACCAAGAGCAGCTAAAACGTCTCGCCTGCCGCCCCATTCCGCACCGCGCTTTACTACCTTTTTGTTGTCACAGTTGATTATATTATTGCCTCTTTCAATCATCGATGGATAAACAGGGGTTCATAAATAAATAAATATGATGTTATGTTGTAATGTAAGGGTTACTATTTAGTGGTAATATTTCAGATTTTGTGTAAAAACGTACAATTATTAATTTCAATGTGTCATGTACCTGTACTTATGTCGGCAATAATAGTGAATTCGTTTTTCAATTTGAATCTTCACATTGATTCTATTATAGCTTTGGCTCAACTTTTACTATTTTAACTTTTTCCTTACCACTTTCTATGTTGTTTATTGTTACCTGGTAGGCTGTACAAGTTGTAAGGGCTTTAAGCTCCCCATGCTTTCTACTTATAAACCAAATTAATATGGAAAAAAAAGCTCCACTTATATGAGACTGAATAATGACAAAAGCTCCATTTGAAATATAAGTTTGAAACAACTTATTCTGCATTAAATTTAGTTCAGAATTTCACAAATGCAAAAACTTTAGAAAGCACACTCACTCCCATCTTTTTTTTTTATATAATTTGTGGCCAAATCCAGGGCCGCAATAATGCAGACAACGAAAGAGTAAACACAAAATTTTAAAACATCCATACTATCCTTATCTACTCTTCTTCCTACCGATTTTTTTAATTGCACTTACTATTATAATCCTTCTCACCTTTTACATATTTCTCCTACCTTACTGCTTTCTTTTGTTACTTCTTTCTCTCTTCTTTTTCTTCCAATCCCCGCATGGTGCCGAAGTCCCTTGTCTCTTCTGCAAGTCACCTATTTTATATGTCTCCTTAATTACACGTACCACCAAGGCCAACCTTTCAAACTTCCTCAAAGGATTTTCTCGAGTCCACAATCATCTTCTTGTACTGTGCTATAACCTTTCTTCTCTTCAATCATTTTCTCAGAGTCCCATATTGTACTAGCAATGCTACAATCCCGTAAATGTGAAGTGCATCTTCACCTAGTTGTAAAGTCTGAGCTCAAAGTGAAGTACTGGAGATCATAGGATCAAGTAGCAGATATCGTCATTAAACTTTTGAAGCATGCATAAGGTTTTGTCAAGCTAAAAAGAAGATGAGAATAATTCAGAATTGAAGGAGGATGTTGTTTATAATCGTGATTTCACTTTTTTTTAGTTTACTAATTAGTTTCATATTTATTTTCATAAGAATAGGTCTTTGTTAACGTTTATAAACTGTGAAGTTTGTTTCCTATTTTTTCTTGCGTCAAGTTTGCTTCTAATTTGTTATATATATAGTTTGTTGTATTGAAGCCCATAAGGACAGCGGCCCAAGACGGAGGTCCAGAAGCGTATAAATATATCAGTCCAATTTGTACAGATATTATAATCTAGCCAACTGTAGATATTTACTGTCGTTCTTATTCTTTTACAATAGATATATACATGTACGCACAACCTGTAAAGCAAGGTGGCAATACTAAATACACATGACCCTATTATTTTAACCTAGTTTTCTGTGCTCCTTTATGGTATCAGAGCCGCTTTCTTTCCTCCTTCTTCTTCGTTTCTCAGCTGCCTCCTTCGTCCTCTGAAATGGAAAAATCACCAGAAACTCCTCTCTCCAATACTTCTTCCTCCTCGTCTTTGAGTATTATTGGATCTTCCAGCACCACCACCTTTTCCTCTCTTGTTTCCACCTCACAACATTTCACCAAGTTAACCCCAGACAATTACCAGGTGTGGCTGAAACAAGTAGAGCCTTATCTCTCCGGTCACGGCCTCTTCGGCTGGATTGATGGCTCAAATGTCTGTCCCTCTGCTCAAGTCGACAATGTCACAAATCCTGAGTACACAAAATGGAAACAAACAGATAAGCTCATCATGGCAGTCCTCACGACTTCCATGTCTGATAGTCTTGTCAATCAAGTTATACCATGTGAAAGCTCCAAAGAGATCTGGGATACAATTGCTACGATCCTTTCAGCTCAGCTAAATGCTAGAGTAATGCAGTTAAAATCACAGTTGATGAGCATTAAAAAAGGGTCTGATTCTATAGCTGATTTCTTCGGTCGTGCCAAGAATATAGCAAACTCTCTTGCCTCTGCAGGTTTTCCTGTCACTGATGGGGATCTTATCAGTTACATAGTGCGTGGTTTACCACCTGAGTATGACACAGTTGCCACAAATCTTACTATGATGCCTACTGCCATTACCCCACATACTGCCTATAGCTACCTTCTCACATACGAAACTATCCTTGCTGAAAAAACATCTGAAACTCTCTCTAATGCTCAGCTCTCCATCAACAATACTCAGTACAATAATAACAGAGGAGGCAGAGGGGGAGGAAGAGGAGGTAAAACTTACAACAACCGGGGCCAAGGACAGAGAGGAGGAAGAGGATTCTCTCGTGGAGGTGGTAGAGGTAATTCATATAATAACAACTCCTCTCTCTCAGGTAAACCTGATACTAGACCCACATGCCAAGTTTGTCACAAAATCGGTCACACTGCTGATAAATGCTATCATCGTTTTGACTATTCCTATCAAGCCCCACCTCCCTCCTACAATGCTCATATTACTTCTACCCTCACACCTGATCACACCTGGTATCCTGACAGTGGAGCTACTCACCACTTTACCCATGATCTCTCTAACCTTAGCCTCGATCCAGATTTCAACTCTTCAGAGGTTGTCAGTTTTGGAAATGGTTCCACTCTTCCAGTAAAGAATCAGGGCACTGGACTTTTACCTACACCTTCAGGCAACTTCCTTCTCTCTAATGTTCTTTATGTACCAAACCTTACAAAAAATCTTCTCTCAGTTCGCCAATTTGCTTCAGATAATCACATATTTTTTGAGTTTCATCCTACTTATTCTTATGAAGGATCTGCTTACGGGGAAGGTTCTAGCCAAGGGAGGGCTTAAACAAGGGCTATATTGCTTCTCTCCACCACAAGACAAAGACTCAGTGAATTTTCAGGTCACTCTGCAATAAGGACAAGCAATACCATCTGGCACAATCGGCTTGGACATCCATCTCCTAGAATTACCAATTTTGTCATTAGTCATAATAACCTTCCTGTTACATCTAAGAACAGTTTTGTTCACAGTTGTGAGGCTTGTCGCCTTGGGAAAACTCACGCCCTTCCCCATCTCACTTCCCCTCATCACTCCACTGCCCCCTTTCAACTGTTGTTTTTAGATGTCTGGGGACCTGCACCGGTTTTGTCTGTTAATGGTGCACGGTATTATCTTTCTATAGTGGACGACTATAGCAAATTTGTTTGGTTGTTTTCTCTGAATGCTAAATCAGAAGTTGTTACTATTGTTACTTCTTTCTTGTCTCTTGTGGAAAACTATTTTGCTACTTCTGTCAAAAGTTTGCAGACAGATGGTGGAAGTGAATTCAAGCCACTAATTCCTATTCTCAGGGCAAAAGGAATATCTCAACGGCTCTCATGTCCCTATTCTCACCAACAAAACGGCAGTGTTGAGGTCAGACACAGACACATAGTTGATAAAGGTCTGTCACTTCTCTCTCATGCTCACATGCCTTTATCTTTCTGGGAAAGAGTTTTTCACACTGCAGCCTACCTCTTAAACCGCACCCCCACCCCCATTCTCTCTCATAAATCACCTTTTGAGGTACTGTTTCACCAACCTCCTGATTATTCCTTCCTGAAGGTATTTGGCTGTGAGTGCTGGCCGAATTTAAGACCACAGAATAAGAACAAAACCTCTTTTCGCAACACAAAGTGTATTATGCTTGGATATGCCTCCAACTACAAAGGATATATATGCTATGATTCCATCTCTGCCAAAACTTACATATCACGTGATGTGGTCTTTCATGAGACTGTATTTCCCTTTCACACCTTTCAGAAGTCTACCCCATCTACTACACCAACAGACACTATTTCTCTACCTCTGACCCTACCTCTTTTATCAGAAACATCACCCTCTCTTACTGTCCCCTCTACACCAGCAACTGCATCTACTCCATTACCTACATCAGAACAGTCTCCATCTCCTTCTAGAACAGATTGTCCACCAAACACTACACCACCTCAAATTCCTATCTCGCCCATCTCAGCTACTGCCTCTCCACCAAACACTACACCACCTCTCCCTGACAACATACATCCCATGGTGACTAGGGCCAACACAACATAAAAAACCTCTTCTCCGGACTGATGGAACAATCAACTGGCCAGCAGCAAACCTCACACACACTATTCCTGAAGAACCATGTTATACAGAGGCAAAACATTATCAGGAATGGAGAGATGCCATGCACAGAGAAGTTCAAGCTCTGGAGCAAACTGGGACTTGGCAGCTAGTTCCTAGACCATCTACTGCAAAGATACTCACAGCAAAATGGGTGCTACGCACCAAAAGGAGGGCAGATGGATCAATTGAGCGCAGAAAAGCTCGCTTGGTGGCAAGGGGGAATAACCAAACAGAAGGCATCGACTACAATGAAACATTTAGCCCTGTTATCAAACCCACAACAATAAGATTGGTTTTATCTATTGCTACAGCAAGAAACTGGGGAATTAATCAGCTGGATATCTCTAATTCCTTTCTACATGGCGACCTACAGGAGACTATATACATGGCTCAACCTCCAGGTTTTTCTCATCCCAATTTTCCTACTCATGTCTGTCTGCTCAAGAAGTCCATTTATGGGTTGAAACAGGCCCCCAGGGCCTGGTTTTCTAAGCTCAGTGATGTCCTAATTCAACTTGGTTTTGAGGCATCTAAGTCAGACACTTCACTCTTCATTTACACTTCATCTACCGACCTACTCTACTGTCTGGTCTATGTGGACGACATTCTCATAACAGGGACATCTCAGAAACTCATTGATACTTTTATTTCTCAGCTCACCAAGTTCTTCCCAGTAAAGAATCTTGGTGCATTACATTTCTTCCTCGGAATGGAAGTCACCCGCACCAGTCAGGGCCTCTTTCTCAATCAGCACAAATACATTAAAAACCTTCTGTCAAAAGCTCAAATGCAACATGCAAAACCCGTCAACACACCCATGTCCACAGTACCACACACAAATCCAGATACCACCCCGTTCTCTAATCCTACCAAGTTTCGAAGCATATTGGGTGCTCTCCAGTACCTTAATCTCACCAGACCGACCTGACCTCACCTACTCTGTTAACAAGCTCTGTCAGTCCATGCATCAACCCCTTAATTACCACTGGCAACAACTAAAGCGCATTCTGCGCTATCTAATCTCTACCCAACATTTCTCATTTCACATAGCTAAAACACAATCTTTTCAACTATCCGCATACACTGATGCAGATTGGGCAAGCGATCAAACAGACAGACGAAGCACAACTGCTTATTGTGTTTATCTCGGCTCAACCCTAGTCTCATGGCAATCAAAAAAAACAACCAACTGTCGCAAGATCGACTACGGAAGCAGAGTATAAAGCTTTGGCTAATAGTACCTGTGAAGTACTCTGGATTCAACAATTGCTCCGTGATCTTCGCATCCGACTGCATCAACCACCCATCATTTGGTGCGACAACCTTGGCGCCACCTACCTTGCGGCCAACCCCGTTCTTCACGCCCGCGCCAAACACATCGCCATTGACTTCCATTTTGTCCGTGAACGTGTTCAGAACCGCTCTCTCACCGTTGCATTCATCAGTGGGAACGACCAAATCGCGGACTTGCTCACAAAACCGCTAGCCCCAAATCGATTTGAACAATTGCGCTCTCAGCTGTGTTTACACCCTGCTGGAGCGAGGGAAGGTATTGAAGCCCATAAGGACAGCGGCCCAAGACGGAGGTCCAGAAGCGTATAAATAAATCAGTCCAATTTGTACAGATATTATATCTAGCCAACTGTAGATATTTACTGTCGTTCTTATCCTTTTACAATAGCAGTATATATATACATGTACGCACAACCTGTAAAGCAAGGTGGCAATACTAAATACACATGGCCCTATTATTTTAACCTAGTTTTCTGTGCTTCTTTATGTTGATCTTTAAGTTAGTCTATCCCATAGAACTATTGTGTAATCAACCTATAAATAGACTAGTTCACTTAATTATCCATTGTACCAAAGCACTCTTCTTTTTTCTTTCATTGTTTTCTATTTTATTTTACTTTCTTTCTTTCTGAAAGTATACGCATAGAATATTCCTAAACAAGGATAATGATACTCTTTAACCCAGTCGCTACGCAGGCATAAAAAAATGTACGGAAAGATAACCCAAACACCACTCATATATATGTCTTCCACAAAGACAAAATAAGAAACAACCCTGAAGGCTCCAACGAATGAGTGAGATTTTATTTGATAGTCAGTACAATTAGTGTTCAAGGTAACGTTAAGAAGACGAATGAGTCTGAGATATTTTAAGCGACCTGTGATTGGATTAGCTTCTCGATTGAAGACCAAACGTCAAAATCAATCTTCGTGAGGCAATCGGTCAGTCAAGTAGTAGACTCTTTGGGGTTAAAGGTTTGATAGCAATTAGATAAGATCGAGCCATCGTCCCTTTTGTTCGCTAAGTCGACATGTACATTTTTCAATAATAATCCAAAATTGAGTACTCAGAGATCGATGGTAGTAGGGTAGTCAGACAACTACAGAGTTTACAATAAAACTACAAGAGAAGACAAAAAGACCCATTATTACTATTTGAGTCAATATTGATGGGATTACTCCGTTGAGATGAGTCAACTTCTATAATAAACATACGACAAGAGATAGGATAGCCACCAGATAAAGTAAAGGGAAATATTTGAAACTTTTAATGGTACGTACAGAAGAGACTGCGACACCAGGGCTGAGGTTGGTAGCTTGTGGTGGGAATCTAGAAATATGAACTGTAAACAGCTAAGCCAAAATAAAATTGACCATGAAAGTGAATTTGGCGCAGTTTGGCACCAAAAAAGGCGCACTCTACAAATATGCCTTCCAGCTGAGACTTCTCTGGAATATAGATTATAAATTTATAATTAACTCTTTCCAAGTTGCAAGCTTATACGAGTCCAAGAAGGAGAAGGGGAAGGGGAACTTTCTTGCCAGATGTCCTCTCCGGCCTCTTCCTTCGAAAAGGTAAAATGGTGCCACTGTGTGGTTTTTGCTGTCTTTAAAGGACTCATAAATAATGAACTTCTAATATAGCGTATAGAAAAACGTTTATTTTGAAGAGATAATGAGCTCGTTTGGGGAATAGCTTCCAGCAGCAGACAGCTTCTTAATTTCTAAAATTAGCAGGGTTCCACCAAACACCCAAAACCAGTAGCTGACAGTTTCTGTAAAATCATCAGCTAACAGCTTCTCAATTTTCAGCAGCAGGACCTAACAATTGTCTCTGCTTTTTAAAACCATCAGCAGACGTTCCACCAAACACCAAAACTAGCAGCTAACAGCTTCTACAAAACTATCAGCAAACAACTTCTCAATTTCTAGCAGCAACCCAACAGCAGCCCCAGCAGCTGTCCCCAAACGAACCCAATACTACTTTTTTAAATAAATATAAACTATTAGGATGGGTTGTCCAACTAGTATTATAACAAAGGGAGAACAGTTCATCAACTTAGTATAGTTTTTCTAATTTGGTTATAATTTCATTACAACACCGTCATTGTAGTAAAGTTTTCTAATTCATGATTTCGAATCTGGCGCTTGGTTGTAATATATAGAATATATGTATCATGGTTGTGGTTGGAGGAAAAATAAACAAAGGAAAAAAAGTTGAAGAAAAATACGACATGTCTTATGTTGTGGTTGGAGGAAAAATAAATGAAAAAAGATAGATCACAAATATGCTACTCATGGGAGTTTTGAGGGGTAGAAGAGAGAATATTTTTTTTCAAAATATTATAACTTATAAAATAAAAGTGAAAAAAAAATTATACCATTGTTTATCATGTTTCGTGCTCTTCAAAATAAGACCCATCATGAGTATGTTTTGATAAATTTTTCATTTTTCATTTTTTGTATGTACATATGTTTTAAGATTCATTGTGAATCTTAAATTTAAGAAAAGTGAATTAAAGGTTGTTAAAAAGTGAATCAGAGAGTTGCTTAGAGTGAATAAACGGTTTAAAAAAGCGAATCTCATATACAAAGATTGTTTAACTAAATTGATTCTGATTGTTTGACTAGTGTGAATCAAGGTTTTAGAAAAGTGAATTAGAGGTTTTAGAAAAGTGAATCACCAGTTGTTACCAAGTGAATCAGAGTAATAAGAAAAGTGAATCTCGTAAGCATAGATTGTTTAACTAAAGTGATTAATAGGTTTAAGAAATGTGAATCAGAGGTTTTTATAAAGTGAATCATGGGTTTAATAAAAGTGAATCAGATGTTTAAGAAAAGTGATTCTCGTAAATAGAGATTGTTTAACTTAAGTGAATAAGAGGTCTAAGAAAAGTGAATTAGAGGTTTCAAAAAAGTGAATCAAAGGTTTAATAAAAGTAAATATTTTGTTTAATACTAGTAAAAGTTAATCCTACCACAATTATGCGAGAAGAGTATGAATCTTTCATTTATTGGAAGTGAATCATTCTTTTTTTAAAAGTGAATCTTATGTTAAAGAAAAGCGAACATTTTCATATAAAACAATTTGAATCCTTTGTGTTTTTTAAAAGTGAACCTTAACCCTGCACTACAAACCATAAAAATGTCTTCGGCGTTTTTAACTTTCCTGTGGTGGTTTTTAGAGTGTTTGGGGTAAGATTCATTTTGGTAATGAATAAGGATCATTTTATTATTAAAGAAAATTCATTTTGCTAATGAATAAAATTCACTTTAAAAATACCTAATATATACTCATTAGAAAAATATAAAATTTTAAGTTATCAAAACATATCCACGATATATCTTGTTTTGAAGAACACAAAAATGATGAACAATGGTATAATTTTTTTTATTTTTGCAATTTTAGTTTGTAAGTTATAACATTTTGAAAAAAATATTATTTTCTCTCTCCTCCTCATAAAGTCGCATTCAGCCCATCCTAGACTCCTTCCGCGTACATGCGCGTGTGTATGATTTTCCCCCCTTTTTCTTTTCTTTCTATTTTTTTCCTTCATTTATTTTTCCTTATTTATTTTCCCAACCACATTTGACACATATCTATCTCCATACTACAAGATGGCGCAATCGCCAGGGTCGTCATTCCGTTCTAATTTGGTTGTAATTCTGTTATCGTATCGCCATTGTTCTTTCTACACGGTAACAATTTTTTTACCGATAATGTATGGTAGCATTTTTTAGTTTTGATACCAACAAATAGCATATTTTTTTTAGTTGTGTTTCCTTTTTCCACTACCAACAAGTGTGATAGCACCCTTCAATCCCACAAGGAGTATAAGTCATGATCGTTATCCATAATATATACACAAACAATATATATTGAATGTTAGGTATCATAAGTGCGAAAAATATACTATGTTTGTAACACCCCGGATTTTACAACAATATATAGTACGAAGATTTACAGAAGTAACGCCGCAAACGGATCGAAAAAAAGGATGTCAAACGAGTCTTAAAACAGTGATTTAAGATGTATCCGACCTTGTGTCCGAACATGGAAGTACGGACAAGGTCCGATACTCAGTTACAAATGTCTAGACTTGTGTCCGGACTTGGAAGTTCGGACACAAGCCAAAACTCAAATTCAATGTTGTCCAAATGTTGAAATTTGGACGCCAATTCCGATAGAAATTCCTTACATGGTCCAACATGTGTCTGAGCATTGAAGTTCGGACACTAGTCCCGACAAATTTCTCTTACGTGGGTCCGAACGTTCATTCGAACATGTAAGTTCAGACCAATGTCGAGACTTAAAATCGGACTCTCCTCGCATACTGTTCGAACATGTAAGTTCGGACAGATGTTCGGACACCCCATTTATCAGAAAAACCAATTTCAGTTCGGGGACTGTCTTAACTTGTACGTCCAGACAGACGTTCGGACAGGTCCAAATTTCAAAAATCAGCCACAAAACTCCTTTGTTAGCAAACTCCAATTGATAATATCATCAACAGTTCATTAGGGAAAACTTTCAAAAGTCATTCAATACTAAAACCGATTCATAAAGATCACAGTGAAAATCTGAGGTATTACCGCCACACACATACCCATGGGTGCTAAAGCTATTCACCTTTCAAAATATCTTAAAAGACAAAGACCCAAACAATAACAATAGTAGTCAATTTAAATCCTCAATAAACGTCAATGTTCAGTCATTAGCCAGCCTTGCATCTATTTCTAAGTGGTGACGTGTTTCCCAATCCCCTACCATAGTCATCAATACTTGCGATTAGAAAAGTTCACAATAACACACAGAAAGATCACGCAAATCTGATGAAACTGAGTAAACCACTACTTCGTAGTGTAAAATTCATTTTATTTGAAAAGCATGAGTAAGTTCCACACAACAGTTAAACACAACCAATAACCAACATTCTAACATAACCATTATCACAACACAATCAAAATATGGGATCTTTCTTTCGGTAACCAAATATCCACCAACAAACACCTAAACAAGTGGGGTCGCAAAATACAATTCCACCTCACTCTAAGTTCTTAAGTGTGAACACCCATCTAAGGGTACTTCTGACCACAAAGAAGTAGATCTATAGAGCTTAAACTGTGATATAGTGGTCACAACGTAATATGTTCAATTCAATGTACCAATGTGTACGAATAATCCAAGTGAAAGTCTCCCAAATCAAGTACCACAAAAAACCAGATAAAATATCCACCTTATACCACAAGATTCCAAAAAATAATGAAACTCTAGTTTCCACATCCCATTCACAAGGTATTCCACCAATCAGAATCAATTCATCCAACAATCCATGCGTGTTCACATAGAACAGTTTAAGCAAACACAGTAGCTTACCTGGAATCCATGTTCACCACGAATCAAGAATCACACAGAACCACTAGCAATCATTGTCGATGAACTCGGAATCTAGAATTCAGTACATCAATACAATCAAACATTCACCAAAACAATCGATCCACAAATTTAGAGACCTTACTATGTTAGACACGTTTACCCTTCAAATTAGTCTGAACCAGCAATACAGAAGAAGAATTTAGCGTGGGAAGAAGAAGAAGTGAAGCGAGGTGCAGAGTGTAAGAGAGTGGGAACGTGATTTACCAGGAAAGAGAAAAGAATCAAGAAACAAAAAGAAGGAAAAGAAAAGGAAATGAGATAAAGAAAAGAAAGAAAATAAAATAAAATCTAATTAAATCTTCCTTATTCCTAAATTACATCCGTATCCATACTTAAATAATAAATCTCAAACCAGATTAATTAATCATTATCATCCCAAAATCCACCAATTATCATCACCATATTTCATTGAAAATAAATGTATAATATATGCTCATAATTTAATCAAAATTTTATGGGTATTTTAGTATCTCCTCCAAAAAAGAAAGCTTCGTCCCTGAAGATGAAATTCCCATTTGATCACCCATGACTTAAGGGTAAAACAAACTGTGTCTATTCCTGACTCTCAGGGTGCTCATGCTGCAAAATTCTAGTTAAAGATGTTGTAATCACCAACTTAAACAGTTACCGCTCAAAACAATTGTGGATACTTCCTTTTCATATCCTCCTCCACTCCCAAGTAGCTTCTTCGCTACCATGATTAGACCATAAAACCTTGACCATACGTATTGCCTTAGATCGAGTTTTTGTGGTCTTTGTATCCAGAACTTTGATAGGGTATTCCTCATATACAAGATTTTGCTCCATCCCAGTATCTTAGGTTGAAGTACATGTGAAGGATCAGAAATGTATCTCTTTAGCTGAGACACATGAAAGACATTATGCACCCTCTCAAGTTCCAAAGGCAATGGAAGTCTATAGGCCACACTCACTATTTTTCCAAGATCTAATATGGTTCAATGAACTTTGGACTCAGTTTCTCCTCTTTCCTGAATCTGGTCACGCCCTTCATAGGAAAGACTTTTAGGAATACTTTATCTCCCACCTCAAACTCCACTGGTCCCTTTTTTAAGTCCTCATATTATTTTTTGTCGGTCTTGGGCTGCCCTCATTCGCTTCTAAATCAATCGAACTTGACTCATAGTCTCCTCAATCAACTAAGTCCCCAAAACCAAAG
>JAIOTZ010002075.1:0-24192 GCA_023374045.1 Limonium bicolor | reverse complement strand
GATCAATAATTCAGAGACACTAGAACTGCTTTGTCTTCATACAATCCACCGGCTGCAAAATCTGTAGGAAATTCGCTGCATCTTTGGGTTTAATTTACAGAAATAATTGATCTGAAGAGGCCAACGGTTTCATACAACAGCATCATGTTAACTACTACTGGATGGACCAACCCAGTAGTCACCATCGGGCTACTCAATCAATGAAACTAAGGCTTTTCCATTGGTCCCATTAGTACAAAAATAGACATTTTGGGCATTATTTCTTTTGACGATTTTAACGAAATCGATGAAAATGTTATGACCGGACACTATATCTAAGCGAAAACCATCAAAAATAAGTTTTTTAAAACAAACTTCAGCGAATAAGACATAGGAATTTTGAAAAAATGTAAAGATTTTCGGCGGTTTCTATATCCAATTGTCCAAAGTAGCTTTAAAAAAAATTATTTCGGCAACTCTAGCTTAGAAATTGTCGAAAATAGACTTCTTATATCCTTACCAAGAGCAGTTTCATTCATTATCGAACAATCACAAACTTACCCCTTTCTCTCTTTGGCGAACCCCTTCCACCGCGAACACTACTCGACATTGTCGCCTCCTCGCTGCGCCGTCGCCTCCCCGCCCTTGCGAAGCCCTCAGGAGCAGCACTCAACGGAAATCGAGAGAGGTGTGTTCCTCTTCGATTTTTTTTCGATTTTATATCAAAATTGATATTTAATTGTTGTTATTGTCTTTGTATTGAGAGATATATGTGTTTATGAGTGCACTGGATGATTTGGGATGTTGATATTTGTGAAAATCCAAAAATTGTAACATAAGATCGCAAGGTGTTTGATAAAATGTGTAAAAGAGATTTTATGTGATTTTTGCTAGTTTTGCATTATTTCTATAGAGTAATTGATGTGTATATTTACATTTGAAGGTTAAATCATGTGAGAAACATAATATCTCCTTTATTATTGCAGTTCAATAGGTGAGGTTCCACATAATAGTATGTCAACCACATAAATTGCTAAATATGTGACAGAAAAGGGAGTGATTTTATAGAAAAGTGAATAATCATTTAAGAAATCTGAGAGTTTGGAGAACCACAACCGAGATGCCTGTTTTAAACCGTATAGAGACTTTTTCAATTTACATGCAGTAACACCTTTTTCAACTTGGAGACCTTTAGGCAATTGCATGTATATATCCTCAAAAAGGTCTCCTTGAATGAAGGTGTTATTAACATCCAATTGGTCAATGATCCATTTATTTTTGACAGCAACAACCAACAATACTCTAATGGTAGACATCCTAACAACAGGGGAGAATGTTTCAGTGTAATCCAAACCATATTTTTGGTTGAAACCTCTGGCAACTAGTCTGGCTTTGTGCCTTTCTATGGTGCCGTCAGCTTTTAGTTTGATGTTATACACCCACTTGCAACTTACTGTTTTCTTATGTTTTGGTAATTTTACCAACTCCCATGTGTCATTCTTTGTTAAAGCATCAAGTTCTGTATTCATTGCTTCTACCCAACATTTGTGTTTTGATGCTTCTTCATAAGTGAGGGGATCACTTAGTTTTAATAGATTGGTTATGTTGTTGGGAGTATTGACAGAGAAAGTATATAGAGGGGTGGAATCTGTCAGAGATAACAGATTTAGATCAGAAAGGAGTGGAAGATGAGAAGCGAAAGGGTTGATTCTGGTGGATAAGATTGTGGAGAATGCATCTGTGGGAAGAATGTTTATGTGTGTGTAATAGTCCTGAAGGTAGGATGATGTACTTCTGGATCTGCTTGACCTGTGAAGATCAAGTGATGTAGAAGGTGGATTTGTTTCTGGAAGGGAAGTAGAGTATGGTTGTGAAGGTGAAGAGTCTGTTGGTTGTAAAGGAGAAATGGATGTTTCTGAATGTTGTTGGATGTTGGTTGCAGGTGTGGTATGGGAGGGTATGGAGGGAGGTTCTGAATCATCTAAGTAAGGAAAATGTTGGGGTGGGGAATCAAAGAGGTTATCAGAATTGGTCAAGGTATGAGAGTATTGTGAAAGATTATGGAAAGGGAAGGTGTTTTCATAAAAAGTAACATCCCTTGAGGATATTATTTTCATGTCTTTTAGTCTTAATAATCTGTATGCCTTTTGATTATCAGCTAAGCTTAAACAAATGCATGCTTCGGATCTGGGGTCAAATTTTCCTTTATTCTTTGTTAGTATAGTTGCATATGAAAGACAACCGAAAACCTTCATTCTGCTATAGTCAGGAAGAGTACCATAGATGACTTCATATGGTGTTTTGCATGTTAATGCAGAAGAAGGTAATCTTATTGATTATTTGGGTAGCTGTGAGAATACATTCCCCCCAATATGCTATAGGTATTTTAGATGTATAATATAGAGCCCTAGCTGTATCAGCTAAATACCTATGTTTGCGTTCCACAACACCATTTTGTTGTGGAGTATAGGGATAGGAAGTTTGATGTATTATGCCCAGGGATTTATAAAAGGTTTTTCCTTCATTGAATGTGCCAAGTTCAAAAGCATTGTCTGACCAAATGGTTTTTATTTTCTTGTTAAATTGTCTTTCGGCCATGATAATAAAATCTTTGATGAAAGTGAAGGCTTCTCCTTTATGTTTTAGGAGTTTTATCCATAGGGCACGAGAATAGTCATCGACTATGCTTAAAAAATACTTGTAATCATTGTAGGTTTTGTTTCTGAATGGACCACATATATCTAGATGAATTAATTCAAAAATGTCTTTTGTTTTAATAGAAGAGTTAGGAAAAGGAATTCTATGGTCCTTAGCTAGGTGACAAGGGTGACAAACAAAATCGTTAGAGACATTGTTTTTATATTGATAACACCTATTTTGTACAAAGTCTTTAAAGGAGCATGCCCTAAACGATTGTGCCAACGATTAACATCATGATTGGCAGAAAAAGCAATATTTGCAGGAGAAACAACACTATCAGAACTCTGTAATGATTCTTTGCAACTAACAAAGTTTTCTAGATATACAACATCAAGTATGTAAAGATTTTGACTCTCTGTAAGCAGATGTGTCAAGGTCCTGGATATAACATGAAGTAACAGAGAAAGTAAGGGATGCATTCAGTTGTGTAACCAATTTATGGGCAGATAAAAGATTAAACTTGAAAGAGGGTACATGAAACACATCCAGCAATGTAAAATTATCTGTTAACTTAATGCTCCCAATTCCTTGAATAAAACCAGGGTGACCATCAGGCATAGTTACTTTATAAGTGCATTTCTTGTATGAATGTAAATCAAATAAGCAATGTTGCCACAGACGTGATCTGTGGCACCAGTATTAATAATCCATTTACCCTTGATGTCAATATTGTTAAAAGAATCGAAATTAGTGTTTAATTGCCAACAACTCGAAAGAGTATAACACTTACCTGTGAACTGGTCATACAGATCAGTTCGTGTGCGCTGCTGAGTTGTATTGTCAGTTTGAAGATATGTCATGAGACTGGTAAGTTGAGTCTTTGAAATGTCGGGGACTTCAGTAGTCTGTTGTTGAAGAAAAAATTTTATTCCTTCAAGTTGCTGGTGAGTAAAACCGGGCACTAGAGAATTGTTTGTCGAAGAAGATGGAAAATAAGAAATGACGCCCTCGGTATATTTTTTGTCTTTGTTGTGTTTCCAATTGCTTGGGAAGGTACCTTTGACCCAATAACAATTTTCATATGTATCCCGAATTTCTTACATGTTGAACATTGGACTCTTTTGGTGTCGGAGCTGTGAGGGTGTGAGTTTTTGTGATGTTCTTCTTGATGAGCCATAGAATATACTTTCTCAATGTCGGGGAGGGGAGACAGCATCAAGATGTTTGTATGCAAGGTGTGAAAACTTGAGTTCAAACCCATTAAGAAATCAATCACACGGGCATTACTAGTAATTGCATCGAGTTTGGAAGAAACACCGCAAGAGCATACCGGGTAGTCTAGAAGCTGTTGTTCCTCTGTCCAGACGCGAACCCATTTGGTGTAGTAGGTATTGAGATCGTTTGAATCTTGAACTAGTTGGCGAGCTTCTTGATAGAGGGCATAGAGACGGGTACCACTTGGATCATCAAATCGTCGACAGAGGTTGGACCAAATTTGAGCTGCGGTCGGAAGAAAGATTACAGACTTGCGTATCAGTTCCTCAAGACTTGTGAACTACCAGCCCATTACCATGTCGTTTGCCTTCTCCCAAGCTTTGAGTCTGCTTCCTTCGTAATTTTCTTTCTTGATGATGCCGTCAATGAAACCCAGTTTGGATTTGGAGATGAGTCTGACAATGAAAGTTTGTTTCCAGTCAAAGAAACCCTTACCATTGAATTTGTAGGCGAGTTACATGTCGGGAAAGCCGGAAGCATGAATGTATAGTTCATTAGTCGCCGCTGGGGTTTCACTGTTGGCTTTAGGTGTCTGTGTTTCGGGTTTTTTTTCTTTATCACCGGATGTCGCCATGAGTGAGGAAATGAGAAGTAAGTGTGAAGAGAAGAAAAGATTATGCGCGACAAAGGAAAGAGGGCGCGACGGAGAAAAAGATCAAAATGCGGTGGAGAAGCGAGGGAAAGAAAGAATAAGGTTTAGAAGTGATTTCGAGTTTCTCAAACACAAACTGATACCATGTGAGAAACATAATACCTCCTTTATTATTTTGATATCACAAGCCATATTTGACTCTGTGTATAATGTGTCGTATATTACAGAGTGTGTGAGGAGAGAAGTATTTATAGAATGAGAGAGCAACGGTAAGAGGATAAAAGATTACACAATAATATCCTAAAAATACAAACTAGAAAAGTACATAAAACAGCCTAGGTATACATCCTAACAAATCATCATATCAAAAGTAGTTACAAGGGATGAAAATCATGGAAGACATTTTTGATATGTGTGACATAACATTGTACGAATATGGAGTTATCATATATTCTACCACAAAATACATCCACGAACAAAGAGAAACAACTATTTTGACCCTTACTGCACCTCCATCTCCTTGATGATTTTCGGCCCCAACCGCCATCTTGCTCTGCTCTGGACATCACCGGGGTAAATGGACATGGATGACCCGATCGACGAGCTTCTAACTGGTACATCTAGGTCATAGAAAAAACAGACTCGTGGTGAGAAAAAAGACTGTTTTGTACTAGTCTCCCTAAGGCGAAGGTGATTGTTGGGCTTCCTTCTCTTCGGCCTTGCCTCATCTTCTTGGGTGGCGCGTACAATGGTATCTTCTCAACAGTTTGAAGCTCGGTTACTGACAAAGCAAGTATGACCTTTTGGGGATCCGATTCTCCACCTCTGAAACTGGAAAACACCCCAACTTTCCTTCTCCCCTTTCCTACTCTAAAAAGTGAATACTCTCCCACTCATCTCCTTCACTCTTTTGATCCGCCCTCACTCCTCTCTCTTTATGTGCCGCTTTCTTCGTCTCCTTCCCACCTCGCTTACCGACAAACCCGCGTACCTGCTCTTTCATCTTCCTCAATACTGCTGACTATTGTTCATGCCGGAAAGGTCTAAACCCAAATCCTCACTTCTTTTTTCTCAGTTGCATGTTCCTCTTTCTAGTTCGTCTTCTTATTTTCCTTATTGCATGCCCTTCTTTCTCTTTTGTAACTCTTTATATTTTGGTTCACTTTCTCTTGTCGGTACTTAACCTACACATAAGTTCTCCAGTGGGCATATGGTGGTTAATGGGGGTAGAAGGAAATACTGGTGGATGATTTGGTGACTCATTGAGAGGGACTGTCCCTTACGGCGGAAGAATGGGTGTCACCGAGTTTAATAATTTCTTGAAGATAGTGTTTTATTTTTACCTTTTGACATATGTTTGTTGGGTGGTGCGGTTACTTTTTCTTCAGAGGTGACCCCGGAGGAAACACGGGGCCGCCTACAACAATGAGTTGCTTGTTGGCGAGTTGTTAGAGCTTGGGTGACGCCTGAACAGCTCGGTGGATCCTGGATCTTCTCACGGATGAGTCATCCAACTTGGTTTTCCTTTCAGAGACCAAGTTATCTTGTTATGGAAATTAATGTTGGTTGTTGGAAGAAGGATTAGGGGTTATGTTTGAAGAGGGCGAAAGAGGCAGCTGGCCCCGGGCAAAAGATGGAAGACGAGCCTGGGCGAAGGGTGGAACACACCTCAAGACAAAATAAAGTGATTGGTTGGCCCGGGAAAGATCCAAAATGGACTGTGCCCAGACAAAATAGTGAAAAGCGTAATAGGACATGTAAAGATATAGGAGGAGTGATGGGTTTTAATAAGTAAGAAGTATGACAGTGTGGCCTGTAAAGAAGGCATTGTAAGAAACCTATAAATAGGGGTTCACCCTACATAATAATATATGATGTTGAACCTTTGGAGTAATTCTCTCTCGATCGTCCTCTACTTTCTATCACCTTTGTGATATAATTTGGAAAGCTTTATGTACGGGTTAAACCTAATACGGCAAGTGTACCGGTCTATCGTAGTCAGTTTTTCTAAAGTATCCCTTCACGTTATCGAACCAAAGGAGGTAGTGTCTAGTTTGAGTCTCTATCCTAACTAAACTAACAAAATATAAAAATCAAATACAGAAAATTAGGGTTTGAATTGCTAAAATAAATAAACTAAATTGAAAACAATTAAAGATGATCTTCTTGACAAGCTAAACAGAGGAATCCTGGTTTACTACTTCTCCCTAGTTCTTCAATTCCCCTTCCTATGTGTTTTCTTAATTCTAGATTGCAACCTCAAATATAAATTAATATAAAACCGGTCTCCCACAAAATAGATTCTTACTAGCAATTCCTAAATCCTAACTCTTGTTATGAATTTATTAATTAACTAGTAGTGTTCAAAATTAATTTGATTTATAGTCAGCTAATCCCTAAGAAAATACCATCTCAAGTTTCACTGGTAGTATTCCTATGGTTTTATGAATGTCGCAATTCTGATTTGTAAGCAGTCAAACCAAACAAACTCAAGCAATCATAAATCACAAGAGAATTCAACAATGAATTAAGGAATAAAACTACAATCTGAATAGAATTATTTGTAAACACAAAAGGAAGAATAAATCACAAACTAGGAATCCATAGTAAACCAGAATTTTGAACAACTACTCAGACATAGGATACAAAGAAATAATAACAATGATAAAGAGACAAGAAATATCATCTAATTGTCGTAGGATTGATGATGAATCCGGTCTCTGTCTTCTACTCCAGTCTCTCTGCGCTGCTGCTCTCTCTGTCTTCCTCTTTGTTCTCTGTCTTCCTCTTTGTTCTCTGTCTTCTGTCTTTCTTCTTGACAGCTAGGGTTTCGTATTGTGAGAATTGAAGATGTTGTTGCTCGACTGATTTTCGACATTATATACTTTATTGCTTCATAAATGAAACAACACGGTCCCATTTTTGTCTTGTCTGGGTTTAAGTCTGGGTCATACACCCGGATGTCTCACGAGAGTCAGTCCGCGTGACAGAAGTTTTGCATGGTCCGGGTTCGTGTCCGGGTTAAATACCCGGACCAAGTTGTCTCAAGTCCGGGTGAGAAGATCCGCGTCCGGATCCGGACGCTCGGGCTGGATGGAAATACTATTCGTGTTCTCTGAGTCTGGTCCGGGTTTATTTCTAGGATGCAGACTTGAATCAGGCTCTAAATTAGACATGAGGGAGACCGCTCCCTAGCAGCATGGCTCGTGCTATTTCTTGCAATGTTCTGTTTTTACGCTCAACTACCCCATTTTGTTGAGGTGTCCTGGGTGCTGAGAATGTGTGATTGATTCCTTGTTTTTCACACATCTCCATGAATTTTTTATTCTCAAATTCAGAGCCATGATTTGATCGTAGAGCTTTGATTTTGAGATTGAATTGAACCTGTACTTGTCCTGCAAATACTTGATATTTCTCAAATACTTCATCTTTGGAAGCATTAAAGATTGTCCACACAAAACATGAGTAATCATCAACAATAACACATACAAACCAGTTTCCACCATAACTTTTAATCCTCATTGGTCCACATAGATCCATGTGAAGTACTTCAAGTGGTAAGGACGTACTCACACTGTTTTTTGATTTGAAGGAAGTTTTAGTTTGCTTACTTCTCACACAAGCATCACAAAGATTGGTCTCAGATTTCTTAATCTCAGGGAGACCTCTAACCAACTGATATTTGACTAATTTTCTTAGCAACGATATGCTAACATGCCCTAGTCTTTTGTGCCATAATGTAGAGTCATCTATTGATGCAGTTAGACATGGAAGATTTAAACTGTCAATATCCTCTAGACTTGTTATATACACATTTTCGATCTCTTTCCTTTTAACATTTCTTTTCCAGTACTTAGACTATTATGCTACAATGTGTAGAATAGAAATGAGCCGAGTTTCCCTTGTCACAAATTTGAGATACACTAAGTAAATTTAATTTTAACCCATCAACCAAGTTGACGTTGTCAATAACATATTCTAATAAAAACCAACCTTACCTACACCGATGATTTTACCTTTTTGATTGTCACCAAAGGAAACGGTTCCTTGGCCTCCTGATTCGAGTGAGAGGAGCTTCCATTTGTCTCCTGTCATGTGTTTTGAGCACCCGCTATCGATGTTCCAGCAGAGATCCCTTCCCACTAGATTTTGCACTTAACAAGTTAGTTTGTGGGATTAAGGTCCCAAAAAAAATTAGGCCCATTGCACGGACGAAAAGTAGAAAGGAGCACATGAGGGTTCCTATTGCTGATCTAATTGGGAAGGTTAGTGTCTTATGCTCAGATGAAATAGTCAAGGAGCTTGGTAGGGGGATTATATTGGAAAAAATAGCTCACTCTATAGGTGTGATAAGGCGACCTCCCATGGAATTCCATGTACATGTAGGCTAAACAACATGTTAGATAATGGTGTCTTGTGTTCCATGAGAGATGTACACCGTTTCTGGTACACTCTAAGCTGGAATTATAATGAATTAGCAGCACAAATGCTAGACTACAAAGAAACGGAGCAAATGAGGTGGCAAGCTATTGCTGCTGAGGTGGCACAATCAGACGATCCAACATTGATGGCAAGATGTTATTGTCATATCCACACTTTCATTCATCCGGATCTGTCTTACGACTTAGAAGAACCACTAGAGCAGCAAGGAATTGACAGACCTCCAGGGGCCCCCAGACCAAACCGACGGAAACCTTCGGCTTGAGAGCCAACCGACCACGGGTGAGCATATCCTAAGAAGCACCGTTCATGAAATACCCCATAAATTAATAAAATTATTTTGGGGATTTCTTTTACTGAATCCTAAATAATACTATTAAACATTAAATTACTATATGGTATTATGAATTTAATAATAAGATTTATAAGTTAATAAATCTTGGAAAAATTTCGAGATACTCAATTATATTATAAATATTTTAGAAATATTTGGAACATTGATTTGAATCATAAAAGTCAATATAAAATCATAGAAACCTTAAAGCTCCTTAAGCCTTGCTAGGGTTGACTTTTGAGAATGGTCAAAGCAGCCTAAGAAACTTATACCAATAAAAAGATTATGGAAAAACAAGAAGATTGATAATAATAACGTCAAATTTGGATCATCCTAGCTCAAGTTACGATCTAATGAAGTTTAGTGTCAAAATTTCAAGAGTTGATGACGTGGCTCTCACTAGGGTTCCGTCTAGAGGATATTGACAGTTTAAATCTTCCAAATTCCGGATTTTTAGCTAAGTATCATAACAAACTCTAACAGATCGTGTGCCCATCTTTAGACAACCATAACTTTCGTTTTGTTCATCCAATTGTCGTCAAACCTTCGCCATTCTCTTCTCCTTTTAACCTAGTCTTTAACTATCTATCTAGCTAAACCTAATTCGCCTCACACAAATAGTTATGTCGTCTCAAAGTTGCCTCCTCATCCTGATGAACCCAGAAATCCAGATTTGTCAAGTAAAATGTCTGATTTTGCTCTAGCTATAACTCTCTCGTTCTTGAGCCAAATTTGTTTTGTCATAGCTCATTTTAAAGCTCTTTAATTCCTCTTCAACTTCTCTTTAGACATCTAAGGCTGAATCACTACCAATTAGTACAGAAAGCCGCTTATAGTTCGTCACCTGATTCAGTTCGTGAATTTTCTGCCCAGAATTTCCAGAAACAAATGGTAAACCCGATTTTTGTCATTATCATCTTGTACGAAAATTCATGCACCCTACCTTGTTGGAAAGCTCTTTAACTCCTCTTCAACTTTCCTTAAGGCAGCCAAAGCTGAATCGTCCTCATTTGGGAGCGTTAAGCGTCCAAAGTAGGCAACTCAGTATGGATGCAATTACAACCCAGAATTTTCCAGAATTTCAGTGGTAAACTCGAATCTTGAAGAGTCTATAACTTTCTCCACAGTGCTCCTTTATCAATGATTTTTTCACCCATGTGTAGAGCTACAATTCTTCTTTTAAACTTGATAAAGACCTTGGATTGAATCGTTTTAGGTTGTGAGAACCAGATCTGAGAAGTTGGCATCTTGAACTACACATGAATTAATGAATCTTGGTAAGGTCGAATCTTGTTTGACTAATTTAATGATCTTCCTGAGTGAATTTTGACATGAAATTTTATACACCTGTGAATTATAAAGTATTCGTTTTGATATAAATTAATATAAATTTGGAGTTATAAAACATAAGTTAGGATTTTTATAAGTTACGACCTTATATGAATCAAGTTAGCTATTTAATAAAGTAATTTTTAGGAAATAAAATTTTTAGAATATGTCTAAAATGTTATAGTTACCATATGTAAAATTTGGGAATTTCTAGATAATGGAAATAAGTTTAATAAATGATTTTCTCAATCTTTCCTAAGTAACTTTATAATGTATAGTTTTAATGTAATGATAAGTTAATGAGTGATTGAATACTATACTTTATAGATTGAAAATAATATTAGGAGGTTACAATAACATTTAATACACTATGTTGATAATTACATTAGGTTATAAACTTTTATAAAGAAATAAAAGAATTAAAATGTTACTTTAGGGTAAATAGAGAAATATAATCAACTCATTTATATTATTAACTTTAAGTTATGGAAATTAATATGGGAAGTTAAGAATAAGGGAAATACTTTACTTTATAAGTTGTATACCGATTAAGATTTAATTACAAGATATTATGATAATTAAATGGGTTACATGAAGGGTTACTTAAATATGTATGTATATATATATATATTATTACATGATTAATAATAAAATAAGAGAAATATTTTTTATTAATAAAATGTGGGAATATTAGTAATTTTAAATGTAATCCTTACATGATATTCACAGTACTATATGATAGTTCAACATCTTAAGATAATACTATTAAAAGAATATTATATGAGGTGGTATTAAATTATGGTTATGAAATTAAGCTTAAAGAGTTGCCTTTGAATTTCTAAGATTTATATAAACCACATTAAAATACATGTATAATATTATTTGTCAATGACCAGAATGTAAATCTATAATTGGGTTAAGTAATTAATAAGTTAAGACTTAAGAAAATTTGTAATTAGATTACATAAAATGTTACACAAACAGATCTTATTATATAATTAATAATAAAATAAATGAAATACTTTTACATCTAAATGTGAAGTGGAATAATAAGTCTAGATTTAATAATTTCATAACATTTATAGTATTGAATAATAACTTAATGTTTTAAGATAAAATCATTAAAAGGATTATGATATAAAACTATATTAAACTATGATTAGGAAAGTAATCTAAATAATAATCCTTAAGTTTCTTAAAATTAGATAAGCCATATAAAATACATTTATAACATTAATTACCAATATTCAGAATGTGAGTTTATAATTAAGTGATGTATTCAATAGTTAGAACTTATAAAGGGTTTGTAAATAGAAACTAGATACTTAAAACCTTTGAACCTTTAATTAGATGAAACTAAGTTACCTAAGAAATTATATTGATCTACTTTACGACACTAAAAATATTAATATGTCATTTGAATATAAGGTATACGAATTTTTCAGAATAGATGATCTTATTAAATAATTGACAATTTCACTTATGAATGAGAATTTAATTTTTAGATAAATTTTACCTTATGTTAAGATATAATGTTTATCCTAAAACATAATAAAGGAAATTAATTTATTAAGTTATTCCTTCGAAACCTTAGGTTTTGTAAACAATCTAAAATGTATTTTTAAGACATAAGTTTATTAAAATTTAGTATAAAAGGGTTATACATAGTCTATAGAGAGAATGTGTGTAAAAATAAAACATTTAGGAAATTAGATGTAAGTAAGGATACATAAAAGGTTATCTTAAAACACTTTATTATATAGGTAATAATAAAGCAAATAATATACCTTGTGAATACTAAATGTAAGAGTTCGATAAGTCTAAGTCAATTAAAATATAGTTATTTCAAGATGAAAAGTAATTTAACATCTTATGACAAGATTATTAAATGGTTGTAATAAAAAGTCATTATGAACTAAAGATAAAATAATTGAGTTTAGTAGTTGTCTCTGAATTCTAAGATCAATTAAGTTATAATAAAATGCATCTACAACACTATGATTCCAATATACAGGATGTAGATCTTAATTAAGTTAAGAGGAATATTTAATCATAATGGATTAACTAGTAGATATTGATAAAAATACATAATCATTACATTGTGAAATAATAGTATAGTATTCTAAGATAAACCTATCATAGGTCATAATACGTTGTTTATCCTAAAGTAAGAATACAAGTATTGAGCTTAAGAGTTATTATTGAAATTCTAAGATTAATTGAATAATATAAGATGCATTTATGATATAAAGGTCTCAAAAGTCTTGAATGTGAGAATTATGGTTAAGTATTAGTAAAGTGGATCATAGTGGAACAATTAACAAGTGTTAATAAAACACATTCCTTGATCTTACAACCTTGGGCTATACAACACTCTAAAATAAGTCAAAGGTTATACATAACATTTAAGCGAGGGCTTACAAGATAATGAAGATTTAGAAATAAGAGTGAGGAATTTATTTAAGTTTAACTTAGACTATAAGTTATTGATAATAGACTATCTTTAATATTCCTCAGAGTATTGTTGAATATTTGCACAAGTCTACTAGAACTGCTACAACACTAATCAGGTACGATTTCTCGTACTCAGATACTTCTACTAACAGATTTAAGGAAACGTTTTTGAAAAACGCTAACTGAGCTTAAAATGAATTTCACAAAGAAAACTACTTGTGTGACTAACCAAACTTGATGTGACTAACTGAGCCTTGGATGTATAACTTGCATGGTTATTGTTCTTCCTTTGACTCTGGGTACTATTTCATCCATGAGTCGAGTCTTGGGTCAGCCCTCTTGAGTATGGAGTCTTTTTATTAAGTCGTGCACACGCTTTTCACCGATGACCGAGCACGGGTCGGTGGCAGTGGAGGTCTGCTTTACCTCGTCCATGTGGACACCTGACTGACGGTGGGGGCCATCTCTCCCTTTGTTTATATTCCACTCTTGAGTATGTTTGTCTATGGGAATCAACTTTCTGGGATGGTGGTGACATAAACTGTCTTCCACGGGTTATGGGTATTCTTATCATTCCTAGTCCTTTGTGACCACCTGAGTCTTTCTCCTCTTAACTGGAACTGGATCTAACATTAATAATGAATGCTTATTAACTTGATGGCGTGACTTTTTAAGTGATTGACTTGGTTTTAAAGTTATTTATCTCTATCTTCGTCTTGTTCCCTTTTCTCTATGACTTGATTGTTTTGAAGTGCCTTGTTACTCTGTTTTGCTTTTAAGAGTTTGATTTCAAGTTACTATTTCATTTTAAGAGTTATGTTTTAAATTACTGTTTTAGAGAATCGTGCCAGTTCCATTGCAGGGAACTGACTCACCCTTCCCGGGGTGGGTGCTTTGGTTTCATCATGGCAGGTACACACTATTTGCAGGTGACCACGAAGTGAATGAGAGATGGGTCGGGATTAGTTGAAGAGTTATGTATTTTACTTATTGTTTATTCAATGCTTACATTTCTCGCGTTCAAACCGTAACTTAAACAATTTTAGTTGATGTAATCAAGTGAGGTTTTGTACCGGGTGTTTGGTGCCCGATGATCTGTAGACGTCAGTAGATATTTTATATTCCGCTATATTTACTTTAAATAGGGGTGTTACAGTTCACTAGAAGATCCTTTAACCAGATGGAAATTGTGGGTTTAGGGTAGTGGCTTATTACCTTTATATGAATCATGATCAGTGAAAACAAGTTTGTAAGGCGATGTTCACTGAAATGAAGCATACCAAGTCAGTAAAATATTCGTATCAGAACATGTTCAACCATACCCGATACAACGAGATGCCGAGGGAGTTACATTTCGTTGGAGATGACCGAGCACCTCATGATAAATGGATGAGCACTGAAATGGGGACCGTGATTGCGACACGATACACTTCTATAGTGATGTTATACTCTGCTCTATATGGGAATGCCGTATGTGAAATACCCGGAAAATCGCAAGTTAGGAATGGTATAGCATATAGTTGAATATTATGACTGTGATTAACATTAGGATGGCCCAGAGAATTAAACGACATCCATTCCTAAATTAATCTTTCTCCTTAAAGGTGTTTACAATTATTTGTAACGATTTGGCCTTATTTAACTTTAGATATATATTACTAGCATGATACTATTTAGATATTACGTTATCCTCCTAACCTCGTTTTATTTATTTAAGCTCTAAAATACTATTCTAGAATCTTCTTCCCAATCTATTGACTTTAAATATATGGAATTCGAATTCAATTTGGCTTTCTCCTTGTAGTTATTTAATTCCAAGAGTCCAAATTCCGTTTGACTACTTAATATAATATTTATTAACTCTCCTTATTCTTCTCTCAGCAAATATATTATTAACATTTTGATTCATCCTTTTAACGTGGTTATTTTCTTTTCTATTGAACTTTGAAGTCGTTTCCAATATATATTTACATATTTCTAAACTACTTCATCCCAAGCAGATGTTTATTAATTAACTTCCTAAATATTTTATTCCTCATCCTTATCTGATTACAACGGTAAACCACGTTCTTCTATTTCCAGTTGTGGATTCATTAATTTAATTATAAATCCTACACCATTACTTTTGTCAATACTAATTCTCTTTTGATATTTAATATTTTCTCTCTCCTTAAACATAGACATTTAATTACTAAATTAATAAATCCTTCATTGTGTTACAATTAGTTTTCTATTTAAAACATCGGCTTCCTCATTCTTCTTCATCCTCAATACGCCGTTCCTGCGTTCATATTCTGTTCAAACTCTTCACACTCTTCTTCTTCAAATTATTGGTGATTCCACGCCGGTTCCGTCAAGGTCTAATCAATTTTCTGGTGCCAGTTAGGGGATTGTTGGGTAATGTTTCTACCTAGTCGTTTAGTTATTTCTTTGTCGGTTCAGCATGTTCTGATTGCTGATTTTGGTTACCTAGACGCCGATTACATCGACGAGCGCTATTGATAGACCGGAGCAATTGGGCTCTTGAGGGTTTTGGATTGTTCCAGGTAAATTCTATGATCAATGATTGTTTGACTGATGTTTTGTAAAACAATTGGAAAAAGGTTTCGTTGTGCTTTTATGAGTTATCGGTTGTGTTTTGGAAATTGGGGATTGTTCCCACATTTTGGAATTGAGGAATTGGATTGTGCTGTGGATTTTGGGAGTCTTTCGCAGGTTGTATTCTATTGTTTGGGAGCCCATAGGTGCTCCCCATGATTATTATTATTTGCGCTGCACACATTGTTGCAGTTAAGCCCTTTGATCTACTCTATGTTACTGCTATCTCATAGGGGGTGTGCACACTTAAGGACTTAGGGTGAGGTGGTTGTTCGACGGTCCCATAGGTGACTGTCCTTTTGTTTGGGGTCCCACAGGTGACCCCGTATTTGGTATTGTGGTGATCTCCTGCTGAAAGCTCCCTACTGTGATTTTTAAATGTTGTTTTGGAATCTGGAAGTTCGTTTAATGTTCACCAAATTATCCCTCTCTGATTGACAAACGGTAAATAAGTTTCTAAAACGTGTTTGATAGGTTGAGGTAGTCTTTACTCAGTTTTTCTGATTTGTGCGATCCTTTCTATGTTTTTGTCTATGTTTTATGATCGCAGGTATGGATGACTAAGTGTGGGGATCGGGACGACGAAATCACATAGCTTAGGAATAATGAGTTACTGAGACAATGTCTGAATTACAATGTTTTAGGAGTATTGTGATGTTTTCCAAAGAATTTATATTTTGGTCTTTGATTAGCTTCCGCATAAGTTGAATTAACTTTGTTCTTGATGTATTTAGTTCATTAGCCTAAGCACCCATGGGAGTTGGGTGTGGCGGTAATGCCCCGGAGGTTTTGAATCCGCTGTTGTTTAAAGGTTATGTTTATTTGGGTAATTACTAATGGTGATTTTTGACAGTTTTTGAATCGGCTTTATGAAGTTTGAGCCTTGTACTGAGGTACTTATTTATGTCTTTATTCACTTAAGTGTTTCTCATATTGTTGTCACGATTTACATATGTGTTTTGGTGATTTTTGGCTTCTGTTTACGTTTTAAAAACTGCACTTAAGGACCTGTCCGAACGTCCGTCCGGACATCAACGTTCGGACAGGCCCCGTGTTACGATTATATGTGTTATTTATTTGTGTTATGTTTTGTTGCTTAGTTGAGTAAAACGCTGCGTTGTAGTCATTAGGTTTTTACCGTTGTTCCTTATAGTATATAGGGGAAGGAGTCGGTACTGTTCATTTTAGGTTTTCAGTCGAGAGTGATTTCCTCTCTTACTCTCTGTATCACCGAATCCTTCCACTTGGATTCTGGATTTGCAAGATTATCAATCGAAGTATGGGGCCAAAGTTTATCATGGTATCAGAGCACCACAATCCAAACTTCGATTCGTAATCTTCTTTTTCGTCTTTGTAAGTTCTTCCTTCTTTTCCGGTTTCGTCGACACCGATTTTCGTCGTTCTTCATCGATTCCCCCTTTCGTACTCTGTTGTCGAAGTCTTGTTCTTGGAACGCCATCCTGCCTCCTTCAAATTTTCCCTCACCGCCGGATACCTGTAGATCCCCGTTCTTGTTTGCCACCACGTTTCGATAAAACCCTTACGCCATTCTCTTGAAGTTCTCGTTTTCTCTCCTTATCATATCAGCCCATTTCCCTTCTCAAATTTTCCCCTCACAAAATGACGGATGGTACACCAAAGGTCAATACCGAAAAGGAAGAAAATGCTGGTGACAATGGAGACCCACTTTTCTTGGCAAACTCCGAGCAACCGGGCCATGCCCTTGCAACAAAGTTTGACGGAGTCGGTTTCCCTTGCTGGAAGATGCAAGTTTCCATTGCCTTGGGAGCGAAAAACAAGATGGGATTTGCAGACGGTACTGTGACCAAGCCTACAGATTCAGAACAAAAGTCGAAGGCGTGGACAAGGTGTGACAACATGGTCAAGGCATGGCTTCTGATGAGCTTGGAGAAAAGGATTGCAGACAGTGTCCTTTTCATGCCGACGGCCGCCGAGATCTGGAAGGAGCTCTGTCGACGATATGATGGAACAGACGGGACAAAACTCTACGAGCTGGAATGTCGTCTCTCACAAACCAGGCAAGGAAGCGACACCATCATTGATTATTTCACCAAAGTCAAGCTTCTGTGGGATGAAATTGATGCGAGCAAAACCATCCCTACGTGTACCTGTGGACGCTGCACCTGTGATGCATCCAAGGGGTTCCAAGAATACATCAGGGTCAGAAGATTAATACAATTTCTGATGGGGCTTGAGGAAAAATACAGTGTGATCAGAGGGAATATACTGATGCAAGACCCTCTCCCAACAATAGGGGCGGTATTTTCCCACTTAATCCAAGAAGAAAGGCAAAAGACCCTCAGCCGGAGCACAAATTCAGAATCTTCTTCACTCTCCTTTGCATCTGAGCAGGGCAGAAAGAGTACCTACCGGGGACAAGGCTCAAACCCTAGAAGAACCAACATTCAGTGTAGCCACTGCAATAAGATGGGCCACACAGAAGATCGGTGTTTTCAAAAGATTGGGTACCCCCAGGGTTGGAGAAGCCCAAGAATGAAGAGGAGTGCTGCCAATGCTTCAAACCTTCAGGAATCCAGAGAAGAGGATCAGAGAAATGATGAAAGAGACCCATTTGGTGGAATTCTCTCGGGAGACCAGATGAGCAGACTGTTTGAGTACATCAGCAAGAACCAAGACAGTCTCAAGGCAAGTCAGCAAACAAACAAACCACCTAATGGTGGTTTCGGTGGTAAGACCTTCAACTCTGCATCTTGCTTGAAATTTATGAATTATTTAAGTATGAATGTGGAAAAGGATGATACATTTAACAACTCAGATTGGATTCTAGATTCCGGTGCTTCTGACCATATGTGTGAAGATTTGAAACTTTTTAGTAAATATTTTGAACTGGAAAAACCCCACACGGTTGGAATGCCCGATGGTCACCCTCAATATGTGAAAATTGTGGGAGAGGTTGTTGTTAATAATTTGATAACCTTAAAAGATGTCTTATTCGTGCCTGCATTCAAGTTTAATCTTGTGTCCATTAGTAAGTTATCACATGACATGAAAGGGAAATTTGTATTTGATTCCAAAGTGTGTCTTTATCAGGGTTGTGATAGCAGTAAACCTGTTCAGATTGGGAAAATCAACAGAGGACTGTATGTTCTAGGCTATGGGACAGATAGAATCGATAAAGAAAGTCTTACTTCAGATTTTTGTGCTTGTACTGATAGAAGTGTTATTCTAGGCTTTGATTGTAAAGAAAAAATGAGCTTACCGCATCATAGACTTGGGCATATCCCAAGAGAAAAAATTGTAAAGCTTGGTTTGGTTGGAAAAGGTGAAGCAAATAAGCAATTCATGTGTGAATCATGTTGTAGATCAAAGAGTAAAAGACTCCCTTTTAATTCTGTTTCCTTGAAAACATATGATTTGCTTGATCTGATTCATGCTGACCTATGGGGTCCTTATAAGACAAAGACTTATGATGGCCACTCTTATTTTCTGACTTTGGTGGATCATAAAAGCAGGGCAACATGGATCACTTGTGTTCTCTAAATCTGAATCCTTTGAATCATCATTCATTTCTTTAAAATGATTCATAACCAATTCAATAAAAGGGTTAAGATCTTAAGAACTGATAATGCCTATGCTAGGCAGTTCTAGGGCAGCCTCTGAATTTCTTAAAGACAATGGCATTATTCATCACACTACTTGCATTCACACACCAAACAGAATGGCATTGTAGAAAGAAAACACAGACACATTCTTGAAACCGCACGCTCTTTAATGTTTCATTCTAAACTGCCATTAAGGTTTTGGGGTGACAGTGTCATGACTGCTGCATATTTGATTAATAGAATGCCACTAAGTAGTATAGATATGAAAAGCCCTTATGAAATTATTTATAAAGAAAAGCCAAATTATGATGAACTGAAATGCTTTGGATGCCTCTGTTTTGCTAACATTAATAGACCATTGCATGATAAATTTGGTTCAAAATCTGTGAAAGGAATCTTCCTTGGGTATGCTTATGGCAAGAAAGGATACAAAGTTTTAGACTTGGACAACAATAAAATCATTTTTAACAGAGATGTTGTTTTTCATGAAAACTTGTATCCTTTTAGAGGTGAGTTACATGGGAGCCATAAAGAAACTTACACGGATGAAAACTGGACTAACAATTTCTTCTATGAGAATTTTGATTGAAAGTGAGACAGATACTTCCTGCAACATTGAAGAAGAGACTGGTGCTGGTTCAGAAATGGTGGATCAAATCCACGATGTGGAAGAGCAAGATTGGGAGAGATTGATCAAACTCCACAAGACCAAACTCCTGCTGCTACAATCTCAGATGAAGTAGTTCCAGTCAGACGCTCCCAGAGAGAGACATCAACCGAGACACCTGGAAGAATACATTGTAGGAAATACTTGCAGGCCTGAAAAAGATAAGTCCTTTTCTGATTGTTTCTCTCTCATACTGAATGATAGAATAACTAGGGCTGCTCTGTCTGGTTCCCAAATTGTGAACTGTGTGCTAGGATCAGAGAATGAGAAAGAAACTTTTGCCTCTTCTGATCTGTCCAGAAACTGTGCATATGTCTTTTCTGCTGAAAGTTCTTCTTATAGCTGTGCTAATGCAAATTCCTTGATTTTTGCTGAACCGGTGACATATACTGAAGCTGTTAGAAGTCCCCATTGGAAAGATGCTGTGAATAATGAGTTTAGGGCCCTAGACAACAATAAGACCTGGGAAATAGTTGAGTTGCCACCTGGAAAGAAACCCATTAGGTGTAAGTGGGTGTTTAAAATAAAACTTCATGCTGATGGATCATTAGAAAGGTATAAAGCTAGATTAGTGGCAAAGGGTTATACCCAAAAATATGGAATAGACTACTTGGAGACTTTTTCTCCATTGGTAAAATTTACCACTATCAAGGCTTTAATTTCTCTTGCGGTAAAGAGGGGCTGGCATATAGGACAGTTAGACATTAATAATGCCTTTCTCCATGGCGATCTAGATGAAGATGTTTTTATGGATATTCCAGAGGGGCATCCCTTAGAAAATTCTGGTAAGGTCTGTAAGCTTAAGAAGTCCCTATATGGCCTAAAACAGGCGTCTAGACAGTGGCATGAAAAACTCAGTAAGTTCCTAGGAAGTTTGGGTTTTGTGCAGTCCTTAAATGATTATTCCTTGTTCTCTAAGAAGGCAGATGGCAAATGTTGTTTTCTGGTGGTTTATGTTGATGATATTTTAGTTACAGGGGATGACATAGGACTGATCAGGACTATTAAACTTGAATTGGACAGGAAGTTTAAGATAAAGGATTTGGGACATCTAAGTTTCTTTTTGGGTATGCAGTTTCTGCATACAGCAGATGGGATTATGTTAGTACAAAAGACTTATTGTGACAGTTTAGTTAAAGAATTTGGGTGTGACAACCAGAAATCTGTGGTCAGTCCTTTAGAGGTTAATGTTAAGTTAAGGAGGAACGAGGGAGAACCCTTGGGTGATGCTAGTGTATATAGACGTTTAATTGGAAGAATAAGTTTCTTATCTCATAGTAGACCTGATTTATGTTATGCAATACAAGTCTTGAGTCAGTTCTTGGATTCTCCTTCTGTTTTGCATTTCCAGGCAGCTTTGCATACTCTTAAATATATTAAAGGAACTGCAGGATATGGTCTTCTGTTTAATAATAAGTCAAACTATGATTTGATAGCTTTCTGTGATGCCGATTGGGCTGGGTGCCCAAATACAAGGCGCTCTATCAGTGGGTATTATATCTGTTTTGGGGGAAGCCCTTTATCATGGAAATCTAAAAAACAATCTTCTGTGGTTTTATCTTCTGCAGAGTCTGAATATAGAGCTATGCGGCAGGTGACTGCGGAGCTTAGCTGGCTCACGAGGCTGCTGAATGAATTGGGAGTGGAAAGCATAGTTCCAGTACCGGTCAAGTCAGACAGTCAGGCGGCCATCCACATAGCCAGAAATCCTGTTCTGCATGAAAGAACAAAGCATGTAGAACTGGACGTACACTTTGTAAGGGAGAAGCTTCAGGAAGGGTTGATTTCGGTGGAGTTTGTACCTTCTAGAGATCAACTTGCGGATTTGTTGACGAAGCCTCTGCCTGGAAAGAGATACCCGGTTCTGGTCAAGAAACTTGGGATGAGGAGCTGTCCAGTTGAAATCACATAGTACACTTGCGATCTGCAAATCCTACAATCCTTGTAGGATTTGAGGGGGGGTGTTACGATTATATGTGTTATTTATTTGTGTTATGTTTTGTTGCTTAGTTGAGTAAAACGCTGCGTTGTAGTCATTAGGTTTTTACCGTTGTTCCTTATAGTATATAGGGGAAGGAGTCGGTACTGTTCATTTTAGGTTTTCAGTCGAGAGTGATTTCCTCTCTTCCTCTCTGTATCACCGAATCCTTCCACTTGGATTCTGGATTTGCAAGATTATCAATCGAAGTATGGGGCCAAAGTTTATCACCCCGAAAGTATCCAAAGGTTTTCATCGTTTGGCTGTGTCCGAACATCTGTCCGAGCATCAAGTTCGGACAGCATGCGAGGACGGGTTCAGCTTGCAAGTCTCGACCTAAGTCCGAACTTGCAAGTTCGGACCAATGTTCGGACCACGTAAGGATTTTTCCGAAGTTTTGAAACTTGACTTGTGTCCGAACATCAATGTCCGGACACAAGTTCGGACGGATGGTTTTCTGCACCCTGCTCTCTTCGGCTTGTGTCCGAACTTACCATGTCCGGACACAAGTTCGGACTAACTCTGTTTTGCACTTTTAGGAATCGTTTGAAGTCCGTTTTTGATCCTGTTTGCGCCGTTAGATTTGTACTTTCATAAGCTATGTTTTGAGGCAAAATTCTAGGGTGTTAAGAAGAGAGATCCACATTGGAGTGAGCAAACATGGCCATTTTGTTAGGTTTCGTATGGTTTAAGAGTCCCCACTACCCCCTGTCTACCCACAATGGTTTCATTATAGAAATCCAAACACTGTTGGAACTTGGGTTTACCCTCTACAATCTAGGTTTGATAGGTGGGCCACAAAAATACTGAAATAATTTTGACTCAAATGTCGTCTTGCAATAAATGACTATTAAAGTTGTTTGAGATGTGGATTGTAATACCCTCATCCCACATTGGGATATGAGTAGTAATGTGAATGGTTTATAAGGATACATACGGGTTGACTACAACAACAAGGCCTTCCACTTTTAGGCCCAAGTGAGGGCAAAGGACTTGAAGTGGCTAGTTTTCAAGCGCAAATGGTTTAAAAGCTAGGTTGTTGGACATATACCAATATGGGGTGTTACAAATGGTATCATAGCAGACTCGGGACCGTGTCGGGGTTGGCTACTAATAAGTGTGGAATTTACCTATATTTATATGCTTCATTGTTTTTCAATTTAAGCTTTAATATTACATATTTCCCCACTTAAGTGATTAATTATATTAAATGATAAGATTATTCCTCGCATGTGGTTTTTATGCTTAAAAGGGTTAAAACGCTGAAGAAAAGACCTATGAATGTGTGCCAAAAGCTTATCGATCAAATTGGGACCAGACAGAATCAGAAACGAACATTCTGCTCAATTTACTGCATGGTTCAGGTTTATGTATTGATTTATAAACCCGGACCACATTAGAACGGAACCTACTGCCTAAATTTAAGTGTGGTCCGGGTATGTCTATGAGACAATAAACCCGGACCAATATATCAGACATAAACTCTAAACGATGGGCCACTGAATTCCTCTTGGTGAACTCGTACACAATATTGGCCCACATGGAATTGAAATAGTGGCACTGAAATTTGTTGATCGAGCCATGCAAAGGGCACGCACGCCAATGGGCCGCGAGTGTATGCAGACGACAATTGCAGAGACACAAACCATGAAAGCAGCTTTTTCCATCTTGAACTCTGGAGACAAGAGGCACAGGTACATGACGTGGAGTAGGCTCCTGTTGACTTATCTCTTTTTTTTTTATCCAAAAGAAAACTTTTATTCAACTTGCCATGAGAAGGCTGGAGAGGCAAATTTTCGTTCTCAAGACAACTTACACAAGCGCCTGGGAGAAAATCAAGCCTAACAAATCCCCTAGGGTAAGATAGTGCTACCTTAGCCAAGCAATCAAAACAAGACTGCAAAGGCGTAGACTTGGAAAAAGAAAAAAAGGAAAAAATTCAATCTTAAAACATTGTTTATTATTACGAGACAGAAAGGAATAGCGGATATATTTGATGATGGACAAAATTTTATTTGGAAACCCTAGCTGCACACGAAGTCAGACAGAGGAGGAGACAACAAACAATTTTGACAGATCGGAGCAGGAGACATAGACTGGATTCGTCATCGTTCTACAATTAGATGATGTTTTATAATCTCTTTATTATTTGTTCTTATTTCTTTGTCTCTGATGACTGAGTAGTCATTAGAATGCTGGTTTGCTATGGAAAACTAGTTTATTATTTTTCTTCATGAGTTGTTAAATACGAATTTTATACAGATTGTAGTTTTGTTCCTAGTTATTTATTGATTTCTCTTGTGATTAATTATTGCTTGAGTT